>RJWK010028007.1:0-26089 GCA_004363435.1 Platanista minor | reverse complement strand
TACCATGGATAAAGAGAAAAATTAACAGTAATACAGTAATAGTAGGGGACTGTAATATGCCACTTACATCAAAAGATAGGTCATCCAGACAGAAAATCAATAAGGAAACATTGGTCATAAATGATGTGCTAGCCTAGGTAGATTTCATAGATATCCACAGAACGTTCCGTCCCAAAACAGCAGAATAAGAATACAGATTCTTTCCAGGTGCACATGGAACATTCTGCAGGATAGATCACATGCAAGGCCACAAAAGAAGTTTCAGTAAATTTAAGAAGGATGAAATCATATCAAGCATCTTTTCCCACCAAAATGGTATGAAACTAGAAATCAGTTATAGGAAGAAAATTGGGGAAAAAAGCCACAAACATGTGGAGACTAAAGCAGATGTTACTAAAAAAATAATGGATCAATAAATAAATCAAATAAGAAATTTAAAAATACCTTGAAATGAATGAAAATAAAAAGACAACTTTCTAAAATCTATGGGATAGAGAAAGAGCTGTTCAAAGAGGGAACTTCATAGTGATATGGAACTATCTCAAGAAACAATAAAAATTTCAAATTAACAGTTTGACTTTGCACCTAAAGGAATTAGAAAAAGAAAAACAAAGCCCAAAGTTAGTAGAAAAAGCAAATAATAATGGTCATAGCAAAAATAAATGAACTATAGATTTAAAAATAAGATCAATGAAACTAAGAGCATGTTTTTTAAAAAGATAGACAAAATTGATAAGTCTTCATCCAGACTCATGAAGGAAAAAGGAGGACTGAAATTAATGAAATTAAAAATAGAAGAGGAGAAGTTACAATAATATCACAGAAATATAAACAATCATAACAGAATACTGCCAACAATTGTATGCTAAGCAATTTGTACAACCTAGAAGAAATGGACAAATTCCTAGAAACATAAAATCTTCCAAAACTGAATCAGGAAGAAATAGAAAATCTGAACAAACCAATTACTAGTAATGAAATCAAATCAGTATTAAAAAAAAAAGCTCCCCCCCAAAACATGTCCCAGGACCAGATATCTTCACAGGTGAATTCCACAAAACATTTAAAAAAGAATTAATATGTATATTTCTGAAGCTATTCCAAAAAAATTGAAGAGGAAAAGATACTTTCACACTCATTGTATGAGGCAGCATTGCCCTGATACCAAAACTAGACAGCTATAAAGAGGAATGAGTTGTTGCCATTTGTGACAACATGTATGGACTTAGAGGGTATCATACTAAGTGAAATAAGTCTGACAGAGAAAGACAAATACTGTATGTTTTCATTTATATGTGGAATCTAAAAAACAAATAAAATGAACAACTATAACAAAACAGAAACCGACTCACAGATACAAATATTCCAGAGTGTATGGGAGTGGGGGAATGGGTGAAATAGGTGAAGGAGATTAAGGGGTACTAACTACCAATTATAAAATAAATAAGTCACAGGGATGTAATGTACAGCACAGGGAATATACTCAATAATACTGTAATGATTTTTATGGTGCATAATTATAAAAATATCTAATTACAATGTATACCTGAAACTATTATAATGTTGTAAGTCAACTATACTTCAATAAAAAAAATGCTACCTAGTGTATGATTCCATACATATGAATGGAATCTAGAAAAGGCAAACTTATAGGAACAGAAAGAAGGTCAGTTGTTGCTAGATATTGTTAATTGGGAGAGGAGGTACTAATAGAAGGATAGTATAAAGGGATTTGTAGAACAGTTCTGTATTGTATTGTAGTGGTGGAGAGATGGCTATATGAATTCAACATAATCCTTAGAACTTTATATTTTAAAGAGTAAATTTTCCTGCATGCGAAAAATAAAAAGTCTTCAAAAATCAGCCAGGAGTTTTGGGTAACCCAAGGTGGAATACAGGATGTGACTGCTGGATTTCACAGAGTGGAAAAAACTAAAGAGAATGAAAACCAAATTCAAGTTGTTGCTTTGAATTGGATAAAATTACAAGAAAAACTGGGAAAATCCAAGTAAAGTCTGTAGTTTAGTCATTAGTAATGTATTGATGTTAATTCCTTACTTTTAACATTTTCACCATGGTTATAAAATATGTTGATAGTAAGGAAGCATATTGGAACTCTATGTGCTATCTTTATATCTCTTTTGTAAGTAAAATTATTTCAAAATAAAGAATTAAAAATAATCAACTTTTCTGATAGAGTTTGACTCCAGAAAATCTTTCTAAAACAAAATTATATAAATTATTTTTCTACAAGCATTTGTTTTGATACAGCTATCCACACTTCCATAAATGTATTTTAGAAATATCCACAAAATATTGGAAAAGGATTATTTTTCCACTTACACCTGCCATGAATTATGGTACAAAAATTATAAAGGTAATTTGAGGGGTTTTCTTAATGTTTAAAATATTTTCTATGATTTTCAGACAAAAATATTTTCTATGAGTTTTCAGAAAAATTCATAAACATATATTTCAGATAACATAATGCATGCATCTCACTCTAGTCAGAGAATTAACTACACAATTTGAGTTTTGCAATGATCACTTTCACTCCTCCTCCTATGTACATTCTTGACATGAGTTTGTTTTGTGAAAAGTAATCTTGCTGGTTCAAGTGACTTGTGCTAATTTGCAAAGCCAGCCCTAATTTTGTGCACTATATCATAGCTTGAATACTTCGTCTTGAAATATGAATTGCTTTCTACAACTTAATAGACAAGTAAGAGTGTTTCTGTGTGAAAACCAATAAGTTTCATGATGAAAGACAAGTTGTGTGTAAGAACTATTTGTCTCTTCACTAAGCTGAAGGAAAGCAAATTGATTTTCATGGTCTGAATATGATTGAAAATTATAGCAGGATTATTAATTACTTCTCAAACTCACGTGTGATCCTGTGGCAAGGGCTTTCTCAATATACTGGTATGGGTTATTTTCCATCACTTTTTTTTAACATTTGAAATTTAAAATTCTAGCTTTTCAGCACTGGTGCAGGATGGTTCAACAAAAGAAAAAGGAGGGGATGAAGAGAGAAAGAACACAATGTAAACTCTTACTCAAAATTATGGATTCTTGTTAATAATAATACCAATAACTGACATTAATTTTAAACAAACATTAAATTGCTAGGTAGTGCTCTAACATATACATATTATCTCAATCATACCTCATAAAAACCATGTCAGGTAGGTTCTACAATCATTTCACCTTACAAATTGGAAATTTGAAGTATAAGATATTAAATAATTTGGCAAAGGGTAAATAGATGAAAGAGGCAGAACTTGGGTTCAGAACTAGGGATCCATGTTATAGGGATATAGTATATCAATATAATAAACTAAGAATGTTATTTTCTGTGAATATCATTCCTTTTTTCCTTAGTAATTCACCAATTTACTACTTCTAGTAGCTAACAGCTCTTTAGTATACAGGCAGGAATTATAGTAGGGTATGTGGGAAAATGGATCCCTGTTTCTGCAAAATTATAGAAATAACTATAGAAATATAGAAATAATATATATAGTATATATTATATTATAACATATAAATAATAGTTAACATAATAATATATCTAAAAATATGTGCTCAGTAATTATGTTGTTGTTTTACATATTACCAGAAGTTTGCATACCACCACTGGGAATGACATTTTTAGGCATTGGGAAGCAATAGAAGTATTTGAGTAAGATGTGAAAGAAATAAAGTTTTGTTTTGTGAAAAAATAAGTTGATGATATTTAGCAAGAGAATTAAAAGGGGAGGAGAGCAGAAAAAGACTGCACCAATAAGTAGGCTAAAGAAGGATTCCAACTTTGATTGACAAAACCTTGAATCAGTGAGGCAGCAGGCAGAATGGAAAGGCTGAATGAATACACGAGACATGACTGATAAAAGATGCACATAACTTTGGACTGGAATTTGATGGAAGAAGGCAGTGAAATTATGTTGCCCAGAATGATATTGAAATTCCAAGCCTAGAATAAGAAAAGGATGATATCTGTAACAAATACAGATTCCCTTTGAGAGATCCAAGGGTACATGATGAAATATTTGATGACTGGCTAAGATGGTATAAATAGGAAAGAAAGCAGGTAATGAAGCAAACCTGGGATAGTGACTTGGTAGCTATTCACTTGTAGGTGGGACTGTACTCCAAAAATTATTCTGACACTTGTTAAAAAAGGTAAGACAGATTTATTCAAGGCTATTATAATAGGGGAGAAAGATTGAACTTGCCTCTGAATACAGCAAATTCCCTAAATATATTTAGGGAATTTATAGCCAATGAGTAGAGTGAGTGAGTCAGTGGATAGAAAATTACTAAGAGGAACTTAAATAAGTATCAAGGATAGAAGGATTCTTGCTAAAGGCAGATCTTGACTTAGATATCAAGGGTAAGGAATGAGGGGGACCTTCCTGGTGATCCAGTGGTTGGGACTTTGCCTTCCAATGCAGGGGGTGTGAGTTCGATCCCTGGTCGGGGAAATAAGATCCCACATGCCTTGTGTCCAAAACACCAAAACATAAAACAGAAGCAATATTGTAACAAATTCAATAAAGACTTTAAAAATGGTCCACATCATAAAAAGTCTTAAAAAAAGAAAAGGGTAGGGGATGAGGAACTTGACTGGATATCAAGAGCAGGGTATTCTTCTTAAAATTACTTAGCAGTATTCTTCACTAACACTAGCCTTAGAAGGCTGGGGAAAGAGAAGCAGGTCAAGGCTGAGGCCCAGCCAAGAAAGCTCAAAAGAATGTTAACAAAGTTTGGTCAAGAATGGAGTCTTTGTCAATATTTGAAGCCTTTGGAATGAATGAGTCTGCTATGGGAGATCATGTGCAAAAAAAAAAGTATCTATAAGAAGTCAAAATAAAGTAATATATACATAGAAAAATAATGCTTACATATTAGCAGATTTGGAGTTAAATGAGTTGACTGGTAAAGAATCATTGTGAATAATAAAGGAGAAATAAGGGAATGATTAGCAGTACAAATTAATGAATAAAGCTTAGAACATCCCAATAAAGAATGAAGAAAAATAAAGCTCAGTTCAATATGAGATTTGAAACTTCAAGAGAAATGATTAAGTTTTAATAAAGAAAGGCAGGTGCTAAATTTAGAAATTGATCTGTGCACAACTCAATGCCAGATACAATAGGGAATACAATTTTCAATCCTGTGATTTTGTATAATTAAGGTCCTTGGAAATGTTCTATCTTACATGTACTCTTTCCTACTCCTGTCCCTCTTACATTTTCAATTGTAGACACATTTTGTGTTTTTTATGTTGTTTTCTCTGCCAGAATTTTTACAGTTTCTTAATCTCATCCATACCCTCCTAGTGAGCCCCTACTCATCCTTTGAGATACAAGTCAAATATCAGCTTTTCTGTGACAGCTGTGTTGTTCCCTCATATAATATTAGCCTTTACCACTTCTACTATTTCCTAGGACACAGTTCACAGTCCAATTTTAACATTATTATTTATTGACTTTCATAAATATCCTATTATTGTGAATTTTTCAAGAACTGGCTCAGGAACATGTTTCCTTGATCATTTATAAAGATCATAAATAAAGATGACAGAGTTTGAATCAAATCAGGTACTCACTGAGTTTTTGGTGAATAAATAATACTGAAGAGCAAGGTGTGAAACAGACAGTAGTGGGTATCCCCTTTGCCTTAGTAATTGGCACTCTGTGTGGGAGTCCAGCTCCAGCAGGTCCAGGGATGCCTGAGGGATGGATAGCGTTGGCGAGGAGAAGAGACGTTTTTTAGGAACAAGAAGAATGAACACACACACTTTATTTTCTTTTTAGAGACATATATATATATATAACAATTTTTATGACATCAACTTCTTTGTTTCAAGGAAAAATAATGTTTTGAATTTTATCTATATATCAGAGGTCAGATGACCTTTACAGATATAATTTAAACCAAGTTACAAAACAGGTTATTTTCTTGAGTCAATTAAGCCAAGTTACAAAACAGGTTATTTTCTTAAGAGTCAACAGGTTATTTCCCTAAGAGTCAGCAAAGCCATTACATAAGCCTTTGATTGAGGAAGCGGTCCAGCAATACATTTTTGTTTTTGGTACCTATACTTCTTTTTGCATGGGCAAGTCTTTTCAATAGTTCCTCTAAAGTAAGCACAGTAGATTCTACATGTATAGCTTCTAATTGTTTACTAGTGAAGCTCTTATAATATCTAGATCTTGCTATTTTCCACCAAACATAATCAGGTACTTGTTTCTGTAGAATTAGCCTACCTCTATACCAGACCCATAAATTATCCATATCATCTCTAACTCTAGCATAAGGCCACAAGCTCCAAATAGAAGGTGTTTGCCAATAGAAACAATCCAAATCCCCCTGGCTGGGTAACACGTACCCATCTTCCTGGGGCTGGAGTGGGAATTTTTCTTTCGGTTGTTACCGGGGAAGTGGGTTCGGGAGGTGGAATTTTTCTTTAAACCCATGGAGCAAATCCCCCTACGGAAGTTTGAAAGAAACACATTAATAATATAGAAAACAGATGGAATGTCCCGAAGCCCTCTAACTTCATGCTGTGCATTATCTCTCAACGTGGCCTGACTTTGTCAGGGCTCGTGATGGCTAAGCTTTGCTTTCCCATCTCCCGTCGTACCATGCCTTCTTCATGGTCCAGAGGCGTCAGAGTGGGCTCCAACAACTCTGGGAAAAGGAAATTTTGACTATCTGTGTTTTCCAGAGAAAAGTAAAACTTTCTTAAATCATCAGGTGGCTGGATAAACAGTAAAGGTTGGATAACTAAGGGAATGTCAATTTGGAACATATAACCATTAACCAATGGATCCCAATTATCCACAGATCATTAAATTTCATTTGTAAAAGCTAATTTATTCAAATCATCTATTAAGCCATATCTCTTCTCACATAGATAGGTCATAGTCAGAAGAATATACTCAGAATTGACAACTCGAGTAATAAGATATTTTGGGAAAGTTTATATCTTGTGGATATATACATGCATAAACTGCTTATGATACAAAGGCTTTGGGGCACTTGAAATTTAAATTTTAGATTCATAATAATATTATTTTTATGGTTCAATATTTATTAACAAGTTTTGATTTATTATGGAAGAGGAGCGTCACCCAAAAATGACCAAGATTTAGTCAGACATTATATTATAGGAGGTAATAGTGATTCAGTCTTCCCTGACTTTAGAATCTCAGCATCAGATATAGGTGGGCACGTCTGGCTTACTACATCATCATATTACCTGGAAATTTTACTCTCTGAAGACGTTAAAAAGCTTATTAGAGATGACTTGAGGGACTTCCCTAGTGATTCAGTGCTTAAGACCCGCGCTTCCACTGCAGGGGGCACAGGTTTGATCCCTGGTTGGGGAATTAAGATCCCGCATGCCACGTGGTGGCCAAAAGAGAAAAAAATGAGAGACGATTTGAAAATTAACTACCCAGTATGGGTTAAAATATATTTAGTTTTATTAAACTGTGTATAGGTACACAAATTATACTTTATGCGTTTGTAGCAATAACATTATCTGACAATCACATTATCTGACAATCTCTTTCACTATAGTCAAATCCTTAACTGAGAATAACTCTTTTTTCCCTTCCCAACAAACTTGTGTCTCACTAACCACTGCTACACTGTTGAATCTCATGGAATCATCACCTAATAATGCTCCTCAATAGAATGTATATTTCCTAAATACAGAGGTTTTGAATATTTTAGACACTTCTATAATATATCCCCAGCTTGCAGAATATTGCCCTACCAATGCTAGCTTCTCAATACTGTACCAATAAATATTTATAAAATAATTTATATCTTACCTCTGTTTATGGTTGATCATTTAGTTTAGATTGACCCATTCTGTGCTTCAGTGTTGATAAAATAATTATCAAGAATTCTCCTTACTCTCAAATGACTCAGTAGGAAGTATAACATGTCATAAACCCATACTTCTCTTGCTGTACTTCTCTTCCTTTTTACCAATGTACATACTGATGAAAATTCAGCAAATTTCTTCAGTAATATTCAAGTGAGAACAAGCTTTACCAAAGCACTGAAAATGCCTTCCCTTGGGTCTTCTTCAGGAGAGAGATTTTGCTTATCACCCAGCTTTAGCTGGAAGACAAAAATTCATAAATTAAGGAATGTTTTAAAGATCTGCCCCTACTCCTCAAAAGTCTTTCTGTAGACTGTTTTCCTCTGACTTACTGTCAAAATTCACTTCCACATGTTTTGGCTGCTATAGAAGAGTTAAGAACTATGAATCCCTGGCATGCTGGGGTTTTGCTACTGAACTGGGTCACAATTTTCCTTTTTTAAGCATAATCTCCTGCCTCTTCAGAAAACTCTTTTGTATTTTAGCACAGTGCTCTCAACACGTCCATCTACAAATGCTTCTCTGTCTTGGCTTTATTTGTCAGGACAATTCACTCAGTGGTTAATTGGCATTTGGTTTGGTTTGGTTTTTCTCCCAGTGTTGGATAATCTCCTTCAACGCAGCAGTATTTTTCCTGGCCTTCTCTCCAAAAATGAAATGTATCATTTTGAATCCTAAATCTCAGTCCTCTTGCCTTAGGATGGTATTAGCAGCTTTTGTTTTGCAACACTGGAAACAAACATTGTCCCATACCAACGAGACAACCTCTGATCTTCCTCTGGTTTTGGTGGGAAAGGGTAGCTCATCCAAGTGATAGGCATCCACAGAAGGAGCAAATGAACAAACACTTCAGGAAAAAGTGAGCTTCTCTGAGATTAGAACATAATGCTGGCTTGCAGAGTACAGTGTTTGCAAGAGTGATGGAGATGTCAAGTCTATTTGCAAATAGCTCTGCTACTCTTGTTTGTGTGTGAGGGGAGGAATCTGGGGGGAGGGGTGATTCCTACTTGATATTCTGAAGTAAAATAAAACCCCAGATAACATGACTAGAAGCCTTGAATAAGTTTCCCTGTAAATGGTCCATTTCCCTCAAATCACCTTTAAACATCTAAATAATGACTGTTATAAATTGAAACTGGAGAGTTCTTCCCAAATATTAGAGACTGCTTAGTCTTTCTGGAACTGGTGTAATTAATCTTTAAGACTAAAATTAGTTCTAATATAGTAATGATATTTTATTGTAATCCATTATGTTAACTTGATTATGAATTACAATTTAACCACTATTAAAATTTAAATTATAGTAGAGCACAATTTAGGAGTATTATTTACTCCTTCACATCCCTCAGCCTCACTGAGTCATATCTGTTATCCCTCTGGCATCCAACAGACACTCATTGAAGCAACTCTGAGAAAGCCCTTTTGTTTGAAGACAAAAAGCACTAATCAATAGAAAGAAATTAGACATGCTGGAAAGGGCAGAGATGGTGTGCATATACAGAATTTCATCAAGGGTCAGGAAGAGAAACTAGAATACATTTTGAAATACAATAGGTCTTCAAAAAGGTATCCCGATTTTTTTTTGGTATCCCCATTTTTTGTAGCTTAATGGAGCTGAGAAACCTGAGCTATGACAAAAGATAGGAATAGCATTTCAAAACACTTGCATGAGGAGCACTGATGTGTGAAGTTGGTCAAAGATAGCTATATGGACCCACTGAGTCAAAACTGTGTGTGTGTGTGTGTGTGTGTGTGCGTGCACGTGCACGCACACGTGTATGTGTGCCTGCTGGAGTAGATTGGGCACATAAATATCTTCACCAGGAACAATAAGAACGTCTGAATAAAATACTGGAAAACATGTTTGAAGAAATTAGAACAGGAAAAGGACATTAACAGAAAACTGCTGAAATCCAAATAGGTTGGAGTTTACTTTGTAATGTACCATTGTTAGATTTTTAACTTTGACAACTGTACTTTAGTAATATAAGATGATAATGTTAGAGGAAAACATGCAACTGTATTAAAGGTATATAGGGACTCTTTGTACTATCTTTGCAAATTTTCTGTAAATCTAAATTTTTTCCAAAAAAAAAAGTTTATTTAAAAATAAAATGTACACCTGTATAAAGGTAAAAAGCAGAAGGTAGACATTTTAAAAAAATAGAATAGGAAAAGAGCTAAAAACCTTCTTAAAAATTTTTGATGAGAAAGCAATAGGGAGCAGGTGCCACCTCCAGGCCATTTTGTGACATGAGTTCAGTTTCTATAAAGCACAAGACTGGCAAGATTTCATGGGGTATTTAAAGTGATGTTTGGTGCACTGTAGAAAACAAAAGGGAAAGGGCGGAGGGGAGTGAGTGGGTTGACACTCAGCTTTCTTACAGAGCTGTCCCACATGAACACTGTCCATGAGAAATGGAAGCAGTGGGAGTGACTGTTAAGGTTCCAAGTTATATAGACATGAGCTCTGTTGGCAATACCTATGTTCTAAAGCCCCAAGAAGACATATGAGAAACCAGACCTGTGCTACTGTTGCGTATGTGTCCCTTACTCTGGTGTCTTTTCCTCTAGTAAAATCAACCCTAAAGTAAAAGAGACCATCTCAATCTCCTATCACATGGAAGATAACTTGGACCGGCTGTGTTTGCTCACTTATGTTTATGTAGTAAGATGTAAGTTAGCCCACCCAAATCTTCATCAGCAAGGGAATGGTTAAATAAAGTATGCTACATCCATACAATGAATTCTATACAATAATTTACTAAAAATAGAGATGCAAGTTATTATTTATTGATATGGAGAAATATTCACAGTATATTGGGGTGTGAAAAACGCAAAAGACTACATATCTTATATATAATGCAAACAAATATATACATATAACATAAAGAAAAATCATGTACATATATATAAAAAAACTTGGAAGGATGTACTATAAAAGATTAATAGCACTTATCTCCAGATAAATGGGTGATTTTTAATTTTCTCCTTTAAACTTTTAGTATTATATACATTTTTAGAAATGGTATATC
Organism: Platanista minor; assembly: GCA_004363435.1. Lineage (NCBI taxonomy): Eukaryota > Metazoa > Chordata > Mammalia > Artiodactyla > Platanistidae > Platanista > Platanista minor. Next base: position 15,151 of record RJWK010028007.1, on the reverse strand, counting down.
TTACTTCAGTAATCAGGAAAGAGTCAATTTATTTCCATTTTGAAACAAAATAGTAGGTTTTCTTTAAGTTAGACAATTTTTAGGTCACTTCAGATTCAGAGCTCATGTGATCTGGCTGTTCTTCTGGTGATAGGATAGGAAAAGATGATGGTGATGAGTGATATGGGATTTTTCTCTCTGGGTGATCCATGTGACATGCAGAATTACTGTCCTTTGATGCCCACAGAGCTTTGTCTGCCTTTCTGCAGGGAGCTGTAAAAAAATGTGAAGCAGCTGAAAAGGATAGAAAAGAAGATGTGCATGAATTTTAACAGAGGAGTTTTCTTTTCTGTGTTTGTCTGTCCTCTTAGGAAAAGACCAAGACTACAGAGCCTTTCATTTTTCTCCAGAACAAGTGAAGTGGGAGCCTCCCATTAACAAGTTGGACATATTTATAGGAATACTGACTTATAAGGGGAAATAAGCACTTCCAGGTCCATGAGAAGCTACCACTTCTCCAAGTCCGTCCCATCAGGAATACAGACTGATGCTATGGCTTGTTGATTTATGCTGGTACTTTTCCCTGGAGCCACAGCCAGACTCTGGCATGTGGGATTACATTTATGGCCAAGCCACGGGCACTGTATACATTACTCAGATTTATATTAGAACATTATGGCTTTGAGATAGATAGGATAGATGATAGATGATAGATAGATAGATAGATAAATAGATAGATAGATGTTGGAATTCGAAAATAAAAACAAAAACTCAATTATTTCTCTTAGGAAAAAATGACTTATTTTTCCCAAGCAAAGAAATGAGCAGCTAGCATTTCAGTTTGTCTTTGTTAGAGGGAAGTTTTGTGTTCCAAGGTTATAGGTCAGTCATGAGTGTTCCTAACCCTGTGTCTAGACTCAGGGGAGAATATACAAATGGAGGAAATGCCTAAAATTAGCAAGTGAAAGGAGAACTTGTAATGTGGGGAGAGTATACTTGAGAGCAACTGCTTGTGGATTACATAATTATGTGAAGAGATAACAAACGCGGTGCTTATTAGGGAAAAGAATATAAAATACAATGTGAAGAGTTCATGCAGTAGAGAGGGCATATGTGGGTCATTAGCAATGGCCCCTCTTGAGAAGACATTTAGAACCAAAATCCATTATACTTAGTAAAGGATTTTCCTGGGTTAAGTGTTTCTTGATGTGATTCAGTAAAATGGAGGAAGTCTCTGTGCTACCCTATGGTGACAAATGGGCATTGATGGCACCAACCATACCGAGAAGAATGGAACTCTGGATTTAGCATCAGGGAAAGTTTACCACAGTAAATACTACTCAACTCAGGTTTACCAGAGTTCATCTCTATCCTCTAGATGTTTGGTCCCAGATTCTTCATTTCTATGGAAAAATAATGGGATCCAAGCTCTAGAGAGAGCTGTAAGAGTTGAGGGAATTCCTGGTGTAACTTCTTTAATTTTTTTTTTTTAAACTATAGTGGCAGCCTGGAAACTGATTCCCCAACTCAAATATCTCAAGTAGACATTTCATTCACCGCACTTCAGCGGCCACCCACGCACAATGCTACATGTAAAACTTTATTGTTTAGCCAGTGGTTATTGTTCCTGAAGCAATAGAAGTGAGATTGTCAAAAAGCACAAATTTAGTCAATGTTTCTGATTCTTGGTTGGTTTACAAGAGAAGAAATAAATCTAATAAACAAACATACTTTTAAATGTTCAGTATAAACACAAGCAAAATAAGGCATCATCAAGGATGTATTATGTCTATTAAATGTTAAAATTTTAAATGATGTTACATACAGGTGGTGAGAATACAGAAATGACTATTGTCTTTTGCATCGAGTAGAAACCATTTGGTGCTGCGAGTAGAAACCATTTGATAACAGATAGCGAAATACAACACACATATTAAAGTGCTCTTACTTTTTAACCAAATAATTGCAATGCTGAAAATATGCCTTAAGAAGCTAAGAAATAGCCAGACATATGAAATTTTAAAAAATAGATTTATGCTGATAAAACTTGTCACAGTATTTAGCTTTGTGGTGTAGTGATGGATGGACAATAGGAGGTCTTTGAGGGTGTTGGAAATACTCTATGTATTGTTCTGGCTCCTGGTTAAAGAGGTTTGTTTAATTTGTGAAACTTTGAGCCATGCACTCATAACATGTGTACTGCTCTGTAACCATGATACATTTCAGTAAAACATTTCAAAATGAATTCTTCACAGTTTTTTAAAGTATAAAACTCCAGGCTCAGTTTATTCAACTGCACAGTCTGAGTCATGAGTATTACTATGAAATGATCTAGAGATAATTTGACCAAACCCCACTGTAAAAGAGGAAAGATTCAGGTAGAGAACATCTCTAAGAACTAAACTCAAATCCAAGTCTCCATGTTTCTTAGCTTGTTTCACTTCAGCAGGACATATATTCAGTCAACAAGTTTTTATTATGTACCTATGATGGGACAGGCACTCTGCTACATGTTGGGCATATAACATCAACAAAATAAAACATCATCAACAAAAGAGAAGTCTGGGCTCTTGTAGAGCTTATATTCTAGTTGACATGTCAAAATACATTATTGAGTCCAAAAACCCAATGTGATGTAATAGTGAAACTGATCTTTCTTCCCTTCCTTTCTCCCCACTCTTTCCTGCTGGCCTGGGCCAAGGTCATGAGGGTTAGAGCTGGATCATTAATTTTATATGAAATACCATACCTGAGAATGGTGGAGGATAAGATAGAAATTAATTCTCTGATACCATGTTTCAACACATTAGACCTGGGTAACTTACCTTTTGACATGTTTTACTTACTTGAAAGTGAAATAAAATTCTATCTTACATAGGACACTGCTCCTTTGGATTTTAGTCACTGATAGTTATAAATATTCAAACACAACAACTTTGTGAGAAATTGTGTCATTTATAAATGACATCCAAGGGCATCCAGAGAACCTGCTGGCCACTTAAAGTCCTATTTCCTATTGCAGAACTCAAAGGCACTTATAGCTACTATTCAGCCCTTATACACTATGTGTTTATGTAGCTCAATGCAAAATTCAGTTCAAGAAAATAGATGAGAACATGCATACCCCATATCTCAGTCCTGACAAAGGATTGATGTTGCCTTCTTTCCATATACATGTATATACACATGTATCAATGCTACAGCAGATGTAGAGAATCTGAATCAATCACAGGAGAGAAAATTCCTGTTTTCCCCCATTCATCCTAGTTATTTCTCCTCCTAAACCTAATATTGGTAAACATAATCTGATTATATCTGAAATATTTCACATCACAAGCTATTCCATAATGAATATACCAAAACATAATCAGTTTAGTTGCTTACATTTAACCCAATTTATGTTTTCAACATAAAAAAAGACACACATAAAAATGGTAGTATTTCACATTATAAGATGCTGTCTAAATTTCTTGCTCTCTATTTTAAAATTGAACAGTAAAAAAATATGAGAAAGAAATAGCCTGGGAACCAAGTCACATCTATTTTGAACTAATTTCAGACTCAAGAAAAAGGCACATTTATTCAAAGCTAAGAAATCCAGATTTGTAATTAACTCTGGTTTGCTTTCTGTAACTGTTGACAAATCAGCATTCACTATGTGTCTAAAAACTGGTTATATGTTTATCTCAGAGAACTAATTTGCAAAGATGTTTCAGGCTTTCTTTTTCAAGAATGTCATGGTCAGTGATTAACTTTGCACTTTCTCATGATACATTCTTTCTTTGTATTTTAATTATATTAAATAACTGGACTCAAGGAGCAAAGTGCAAATTTAGAGGGAGCATTAGAAATACCCAGCAAAGATAGCTTGTTTTCTGCTTATAAGAAAAGATTCATAATACTATGTGTAAAGATAATTCTTATTTACTTTTTCTTTTAAACTAAAGAAGAAAAAAAGAGAATTTGCTGAAAGTAAAAGCTAATAAAGATAAAGATAAAACTTTGTTATGGACATTCATAACCTTGGTCAGTTTCCACCAGCACAGAGATAAATTTCTGCCATAGAAATTTCTCTGGCTGACTTCCAGTGACTGCTGCCCCCAAAATAAGGGCTAAAGATTAAAACCCAATGCCTCCAGGGCTGTTGGAAATCTAACTTTAAAAAGAGATGCAGTTTTAAATTCAATTTTCTCATCTGTAAAATGATGGAGTAGGAAAAGATAATTGTAAGATTGTACTCTTTTGAGAGTATATTAATATATTTTGTTTAGGACAATAATCTAGAGGTGGAGAAAATACATATAATGAAATTTTCATCTAACTGGTAAGACATCTCAATTTTTTTTCCTTTAGTAGCATGTTACTGCTTGGTTCATTTAAATAATACATAACTGAGAGAAGTCCAGTTAAAGATGGTAAGTTAATATGTTTTCTCTCCAGCTAAAAACAATTAAGAGGACCAACTACATCTGTAAAGAAGCAATGATATAACCTCAATTCCCAAAACAACAAGAAAAGGGAAAAATTATTTATCTTCAATAAAACAAAGAAATAGTCACAAATCCCAAGCAACAGTACAAAACTCTGGTGCACACTTTTCTATTGCTGTATGGTGAAATCTAAATCAAAATGAAAACAAAAAAGCACATTTAAAAGCCGACATATAGCTCTACATGCCTTGATCAGAAATCAGCTTTCTCTATATTAAGTCCCACACACCTCTAAGATCTATTAAAATATCTTATTTTAATCAGAGTGACAAGGTACAAGAGTGTGAACAGGCTATGAAGAAGAGGAGATCACCTTGGTAGACTCAGTTCAACTCCATTAAATTTCAGGGAATGTCAACTGGAGGAGGAGACACGATGAAGTGTCATGGGCTCTGCTGTGGAGAGTGAAAGCACAGGCTCAGAATTTACGTAAAACTTTGAAAGCCATATTAGAAACAGCAGTAAAATGTAATAAATGTGATTGAATACAGGTAAGAAAAAATAAAACAAAAAACAAGCATAAAGTAAGAACAGACCAAAATTACATAAAACACTATGAGACTGATATATGAATACTGAACATTCCTAATGAAATGTAAATATCACATGGAATATATTCTTAAAAATCAAAGCTATAGAAGATTTTGACATACAATCATAATTTTATTTGGATATTGAAAGACAATACTGTGTTCTAAAGAAAATTATTCAAAGTTTCAAAACAATGTAATCTGGTAATATAAAAAAGCAGAAAATAGTTGAAAATAAAGACAAGAAAGTCATGAATAGGGAAAAAAATACAGCTTGGCATCAGACTTTTCCACAGTGATACAGTGTGGCAGAAAATATTGCCAAAATGACCACAAATTTCTGGTGAATTAATGTCTGACTAATAATTGTTGTCCCATAATTCTGAGGACAGAAAGCAGCTATTTTCACACAACCAAGAATTTCAGGACTAGCATATAGGTTAGTTCTTGTTGAAATTGAAAGTAAACTTTAATGACTACTAAATAAGGAAATTCAGCCAACCAAAAGATGACTCAAAGAACTTAGCAATGGAGAAGGTTTTGTAAAAGTAACTGATTGGGAATAATGCACTTATTTAATTGTAAAGCTAAAACTAGACACTTTGTGAAATTATAAAATATAAATGTCATAAACACTTATAAATAATAAATATGCAATTCAAACAATATATCTTGATTACATACACATATATTAAATATTGAAAAATTTGGATGTAAAGAAGGAATGTTGAATTAAGTATAATAATACTATTTTTTTCCATTTTTAGTAGAAACTAACATATGCCTACCTTTAAAAAATATAGCTGAAAAAGTATAATTTCAAATGTTTGTATTTTATAACTATAATTTTATGATTATATTTCTCTTATTTAAAATATTTAGAAATTAGTTCTATTTCACTTTTCCTTTTTGAAAATTCAAATAAAGTATGTTATTTCAATAAAATAGTACCATATATACTATACTTTGAGTATCATATAGTTTGAATGTGAATTTTGATGTTCTCAGTATTGTAAGACAGAAAAAGTACTGTAATATAGTATCCTAAGGATCCTATGGAAACAAAGAAATAAGAAGTTTGTTCAAAAAAGATTGTTCAAAAAAGGCTTCTTGGAAAAAATAATAATATGAATCTTAAAAAAATAAAAGGGGTCTTAATCCAGGGGTGTGGGGACATGAAAGCATTTTATAAATTTTCACAAAGGGTAATATTTATATATTACGTAGAGGATATGAAAATACAACCATGCTCTATTTTGGTCACAAATAAAACAAACGGATAAACTCAAAAAGAGTCTTACTTGAGCTGCTAGTATCCTCTCCCACTTGAGGCATGGGACAGTGAAAGTGATGGCAGATGAGACTGAGATAGACCCATCTTCTCTTCCCTCTGGAGTTTCCTTTCATCAGCTTTCTCCCACCCTCCAAATTTGCACTTTAATGATCCCTTGCCTTTGGGGGAAACTTTGGATCTGTTGGGGACCTGTCCTGGCTGTTGACAAAGAATCTCTCTCCCCACTCCAAACACACGCACCTGACCTCCTCCACTCTGAAGTGAGCACGTTCCCACTAGCTGGTGGCCAGGGCAGGGAGGGTGCAGCTGGCCCTGCAAAGAAGAAGGTGGCCATATGGAGAACTCTGGACCATTGCTCAAGCTACCAAACTATCCCATGAGCTCGGTCCCCTTAATTGTTTATAACTGCAGTCTCTTTTGTTTTTCTGGATGAGGAAGGAAATAGAGTTGGAACTTAAATAACAATAATGAAAGGTGAATGCACTTTGAGGTTTCCCTGTGTCCTGTGGGCCCGGCTGAGCACTTTGCATGAAGATGCCCACGGTAGCCCTGGGCCGGATCATTTGCCCACCTGCGGGGCTGACCATTGTCTCTGCCCTGAGCTTCCCTCCACTCGCTGAATGCAGTGCGGGGCCCACTAAGGCTGGGAAGGGCCTTCCAGAGTGCCTGAGCATCTGTTGATCATTTTTTCCCCGAGGAATACCAGTTAAGAAAACCGGACCCTTCCCTCTCCTTTGTTTACCAGATGACTAATTTCAGAATCGCGGGTTGTCCTGTGAGCATGATCCTGGCTCATTCAGACCCTGTACCGAGAGAGGAGCCACTCAGTATTTAGGAGATGTCTGCATCTTTGTTCCTAAATTTGACCATTAACAATATGCATATACTACAAAAATAAATAAATAAATAAATAAATGTGATGGAGCTACGTTCTATCAGTGTCTTTTCCAGAAGGAGAAAAGGGACTGGATAGCCTTGGAGGTCCCCCCACCCCACCCCCGCTGGGGGGTAGCATGAGGCGCAGGAGGTCGCTGTGGTTGATTAACTTTGTATTTGGTGTGCTAGTCTTTGCCCCTGCACATGGATGCAGCTATGGACGAGGACCCCAGGTGTACAGCCTGCAGCTTCAAGACCTCCTGCCCAGCCCCATCCCGGATGTCAGGGTGTTGGGTGACTGCAGGATTGGAGCTCCAGGAAGGTAAAAACTAGCTGCTGGGTTTTATTTCTCCTCCGTGAAAATTCATTCTTCAGTGTTTGTGTTTGGCTGTGGACAGGGGGAGGCCCATCTGGCAGAACCGGCAGGGAGGTGGACCCAGGAATCCTCACCGTGAATACTGGTGTGCCCAGCCCTGACCTGTCCCCGCTTAATTGCTGGAAACAATTTCTTCAACTGCATTAAAATATCTGGGTCAGTGACATTGCCTCAGATGCTGGTATATTCTGCAGAAGCAGAACCCAAAAGACCTTTCAGCAGGCTTATGGGCTGGTCGTCTCCACTCTTCCCTGGTTTTTCTACTATTTCTGGCCCAAGGAGATGTTAGTTCCTCACGTGCATCAAGACTCCTCCCAGCCTGAGCTTCACTCAGTTGCCTGTATGACTGTTCCAGCACTCTGGATAGTTCCCTTATCAGCATGCCTTAATGCTCACAGTGTGTGTGACAGAGGATGCTCATTGCCTGTCCTCAAATTCATTCTCCCCTTCTTCCCAAATAACAGAATGTTGCCTTTCAGAATAATTATGACATATGGCAAAATTAGCACTGAGATATAAGTAATAGTTTCTTATGACATTTCCAGCAAGTCTCTTTGGTGGGGAGGGCTACTCCCTTTTCATTATATCTGCTCCTAAAATTTCTTGTGTCCAAAATGCAGAAAGATGGGCTGAGCCTGAGCATGGGTTTTTAGACCCCAAGGTAACACATTAAGGATAGTATATAACAAGAAGAAAGGAAACTTGGTAGTATTATGATTAGGGAACCACATTTCTAGCCCTTGATTGCCACAGCTCTCTTAGGAAAGAGAAACTCTAAAAGCCATTATGGAAGGGCTACTGTGAAGTGCAGCAGAACATAATCTTACACATGGCTACTTTACTGTTTTTTTTTGAAGTCTTTCTATCCACATTAATTTAGAAAATATTCTTTGTTAATAAGGAAATAGAAATTATAATATATAAATTTCATTAATTCTTATATGTCTCATATTTTCAAATTCTTAAAATGTATTTAAAATTTTTTCAACTAAGAAAGACCCTTTAAAAATAAAAGTTGAGAAATATTTGACATCATGTTTTGGTAATTTATTGATTAAAACTCTTCATATCATCCGTGTTGCATGTTCAGGCAAATGTAACCCAGATGTACAATAATTTTCTCAGGTTGACAGTCTTTGAGATCAGTATGAAGGTTGAGACAAACACATAGATGGCTGGGCTTCCACAATAAATCCAATTAAAGCAGGCATAGTATAACTGTATAATTCTGTTATACAGTTGATGGGATGGGAGAAGAGCCAGTGGTATCTCGAAAAGGATGATATGGCAAGGGATTTAGTGTTTCCTAAAAAATGTCCAGATAAAGCTGCTCATTGAAGACTTTGTTACTCATTCTCCATCTTAGGTTTTCTCTTCCTCTTTCTTTATTATGCAGAGTATATTTTTCTATAAGAGACCTGGCACCACTATCAAAGTATTATATCAGCAAAGCCAATGTCTCCCTATAGAAATATATCTTCCAAGCTTTTAAGGTAATAATTATTGTCAGAAGGGCGATGAGTGATGTACTAAGTTAAATAATCAAAGAAAGTTATGAGAAAGCATTCCATGTGTGTTATAGGATCTTTCTTCTTCCTTACAAAATAGTAAAAGATATGGGATGCTCTAAGGAAAGGTCTTGTAAAGCTTTCCTAAGATTAAGAATGATTCAAATTTTCCTTTGTATATGTGGGAAATCTACATAAAACTCCTAAATGCCAAGTTCCCAAAAAGACTGCTGCTGGGAACTGTCCTTTTGAAACCTTTCCTACCTCACCACAGAGCCTATGAATATATACATATATTTTTTTTCCCCCTTAAATCTATTGCTTTTTTTAGCTTCCACCTTTAAAATTTTGAAGAATGAGGCATAGTCCCTCTTAGTGCATCCCTATTTTATAGCCTTAACAATATTCGATTTGAATTTACTTTGCTAGTCATTGTAGAAAAACAGATGGGGTAAAAATGAGCTTAGATACGTTATAAAAGTTTATGTGTTCTTATATTATCTGAAACTTTCCCTAGGCTTTTATCTTTGGCTTCCTTGATTGATGGTAATTGCAGCTTCGTTGACTTCCCATTCTCTATTTTTATTAATGGAATCACCATGCTCTGAGAAGTACAGGCTACATAGAGTAGCTCTGGAGGAAGAGATGCAGAGATACCTTCGAGAGAGAAAGAGACAAAGAAGCAGCAAGGCAACGGGCTTCAGTGAAAAAGACTCCTTGAGTTGGAGGTGAATCCTCCAGTCCCAGTTGCCTGCTCACTCCCTATTGATATGAAAAGAACGGCCCAACCAAGACCTTTCCAAACTCCTCAGCCACAAATTCACCAGGATAATAAAATTTTTGTTTTAAGCCACTAGGTTTGGGGACAGATTTTTACACAGAAATAGAAAATGAGAACAAGATGGTTACTTAACCTCTTGGTACATGTTTCCTCTACTGTAATATGTAGGCGGATAATAATACCTATATCATAAGGTTATTGTATTCATTAAATAAGATTCATAATATTGTACATGCACATATGGGGAGATGGAAATGAAAGTTTGGGAGTTTTTAAAAAAATCTGTTATATATGCCGACTATAACTGTGATGATTTTGTTTCTATCATATTAAACATCCCATTGAAAAGACCAGTTTCCTCGGTGATGTGATAATGAATGAAGTGATAATATAAACCTATTTACATTGACAGCTTACTGTAATTAACTTTGGAAGTTGAGGCATTTCCAGACTTGTGAGCAGAGTTATGTGTGGTAAGTAATGACTTTTTTCAGTTTGTTCATTTTTTAATACTTAAAGAAGGAAAAGTTGAATCCAACTTGGTTTCATAAGAAATTAAATTTTCAGAATCATCTTAATATCCATAATTTATGAATTGTCTTAATATTTTTAATTGTTTTATTTTTGTCAGGATTAAAGAACCCTTCAGAAAGCTTCCTAATTTGTTTACTATTTCAAGTTGTTCATTCCTAATAACATGAGGGCATTAGAGACATAAACAAGAATTTCAAACAAATCAATTCTCTGACTAAGGAATTAAACAGCCAGTGGGAAGCATAAGATTAAATATAACCAAAGTAAGAAAACAACTTGTTCTGATTGGTAAGAAAAAAGCTATTTTTAAAAATAGTAACAACAAAAATATATTTTATTAATGCTGTTTTTCACTTTATAGAAATAGTGGTAGTAAAATATGCAATGTATTTATGTTCCTTATAAAGCATTTACATATCTTAATTCAATTGTATTTTTCGTATTTGACATATAGATAAAAGAAGAATAGCACTTTAAATGGCAGGATAGGTAGGATCAGAAGATTAAACTAAGGTCTTTTTTGTGCAAAAGAATCTAGGCAGATTTAACAGACTATGACTAGAAATGGGGGAGGGAATTACGCAAAGTGTTTAAAAAAATAGCTTGCTACAAGCTATAATATCAAAACCAGACTGGAGTTTAGAATACATCTTCAGATGGCTATGTGGTTGACTTAATGGTCAATGTGGTTGGCTACAGAAGAGCTAACAATAATTCCAAAAGTTTCAAATTATTCTACCTAAATATTTATTTATCTGAATAATGTGTTCAATATGAATCACTTTGCCGTACACCTGAAAGTAAAGTAATATTGTAAATCAACTATACTCCAACATAAAATAAAAATTAAATAAAAAATACACCCCCCAAAATCGTGACATAATATTTCAATATGCTTAGGTTAAGCTGTTAAAGTGAGGATATAATATTGATAGTATTACATGCAATAACATGGCAGTGAAGCAGGGATGGAAATTTCCTCAAATGACTGAATATACTCATTAAGTCACAACCTGTGCAAACTGAGTTCTCTATGTGTGGAATGTTCTTGGCTCGGATATCCATATGACTTAATCTATAACTTCATTGTGCCTCTGGTTCTCTTTATCAGGATAAACTAAGTTATTCAGTGGTAAAAATGAACCCACAAATTTTACTGCCTCAGTCTAGTAATGATACTTGATATATGCAATCATTTTCTATTTCTAGTATTCATCACTTAATCCCATCTAACTATAATAGGAGAGTAATGGATTAATTGATTAGCCTTACTGTTTTTTATGCAATTTTCTTGTTTGCTGACCAAATATCCCATGATTCCCTTTCTTCCACATTTGGAACACTCAATTTATTTCCAATGAAAATAAGCCAAAAGTCCAGTCAGGCATCAAATCCATATTGAAACTCAGGATCTAAGTGTTATGCCTGATAATCTCTACATCCAGTCCACTTGAATTTTCTATATACAAAAAAATAATAAAATAAAATAAATCTTAAAAGAAGGCGGGAGGTGGTTTGTATGTGTGCATGAGAGAGAGAGAGAGAGAGAGAGAGAGAGAGAGAGAGAAGAATGGGAGATACCCAACAATTACTCTAACAATTATGAGAGCCCCTTACCCTGGAAATGTGAACTCTTTCTTGATTAAGCATTAAATTTGCTCCCTGGAATAATTACCCCTTCCACTGTTAATGTGGCCTCTTATACTTTCTTCCTTTTCCATTTATTAGCTTTGGTCATGTCTGATATGTGTTTGAGGAATATACTTTCCTTGGGAGACACACAGTTTTCCCAGTCCTTTCCCTGCTTTAGAAAATTTGAAATCTCTAGGGTCATTTTTTTCTTCTTTGTTAATAATCTATTTCTTGTAATTGTTTACCATACCTGTCAATAGCAACTGTTTCAGCTTATAGGGTTACCATAACAAAATCCACAGATTGGGTGGCTCAAACAACAGAAATTTATTTTCTCACCATTCTGGAGGCTAGAATTCCAGGATTAAGGTGTTATCGGGTTTGATTTCTCCTGAGGCCTCTCTTCTTGTCTTAGAGGTGGCTGCCTTCGCACTGGGTCCTCATATAGCCTTTTCTCTGTGCTCCAGCATCCCTGTTGTCTCTTTCTCTTCTTATAAGGACACCAGTCCTATTGAATTAGGATACCACCCTTATGACCTCACTTAACTTCAATTATCTCTTTAAAGTCCCTATCTCCAAATGTGAGTCACTTTGGTGATTAGGACTTCAACATAGGAATTTTAGGGGGAGACAAATCAGTCTATAATGGCAACCAACATATACTACTAACATTCCATTTTTCAACCTCTTTGTCTAAAAGTATAATTTTCTTGAGTATATGATCTACCTCCCAAGGAATTTCAGGAGAGTTTCACTAGATATTTTGTATTTAAAAAAATTGATTGCCATCTTTCCAGCCTCTTATATTGAGTTCCTCAATAACATTGGTGACCTCTAAGATGCCACCATCCTTTGGGTAGCAATTCCTGTATTGGTCTGTGTAGATTAGTTATATAATGGTAACAAATTGGCACTCAAATCTCAATAAGTTAACACCACAAAATCTGTATCTCATTTATTTTACATGTTGTTATTTGGGGACTGGAGACTGAAGGGAGAAGTTGTGTGTCTAATGCACACAGTCTCATGAAGGAACCACCACAAGAAAAACAATATGTATCTTCTTCAAATGGCATAGCAGAGGGAGACAGATACTAAATAATTATGAGTAAGCTTTATACTACCTCAGCATAGAAGTGAGTTATTATGATTTCTACTCATACCTTATTAGCCAAAGATAGTCATACATCCTCCCATGTAAGGGCAACATAAGGTGGTGAATAAAATATTTGCAAAACATTAATAATAAAATTTAAAGCTTGGAAATCAAAAGCGTACTCCATGTCCTCCAATGTTATATTTGAGTATTGTTGTTTAACAAGCCCACCTAGGAATTATTTGATTTCACAGGAGAATTTTTCTGTTTGACTTTGTTATTTCCTATTTGATTAGAGCCAAAACTCAGTAACGTTCCACATTAACTTGTAGAGTTCCCTTCAGAAAAAAAATAATCTCAATAGTGGAGTTTTACTGCCATATGGGGTATTATTCAATGCTATCTAGCCTAAGAGCTTTTTTTTTTAACATTTCTTATCATTTTCAAAAATATTTTTTGGAACCAACTTTAGCATCTTCCTGATTCCCCCTCTAATTGTGTTGGATAAAAATAATTGACATGTTATATAATTTATGAGTCATGTTTTTATCAATTTCATCAAGATACTTTGAAAGGATTTACTGTCTCTATTGAAACATTACCTGATTGGAGAGATATCCCCTAACACTGCAAATGTTTTATTTCTTTGCATAAAACTTATGCCATCTGACCGATCAGAATGTATATATAATGACTGGTTATCCTCTAATATAATAGATATACCATAAGATTAGTGACTCTTCCTGTTTTCTAAAACTGTACATCCCTTGATTAGAAGAGAGTTTGCCATATAGGAGGTACTCAATAAATACTTGTGGTTTTAAGGAAATCATTCAGTAACTCAGAAGACAAGCCTATAATTTAAGCTTTGCTCTATGAATTTTAGTGTAATACAGCAACAGCAGGTTTAAATTTCAATGACATCTTTTTAATATCTTGAAAGATGAATTTTTGAAAGTAAAAGAAATGAAAACAAAAGTTATCCATGTTCAACGGCCTAGGCAGACACGTATTTTACAATACTATCTCACAATACCATATACAGACTGTCCAGAAATGCTCCGAAGTTCACTACTGTAATATCTAAACATTAGCTTGACTAACTGATGACTTTTATCAAGATTGTTCAATGTGTGTTTCCTCACTTTCTAAGTTTAGTTGTTGGTTTTTTTTAATATTGAAACTGTATGCTCTTAAGATTTATGACTTCATTAAAGTTTATCCAGCGTTTTAACTGAGAAAAGAGTATATAAAATTTATTGTAAAGATAGTCCCTTATATAGTTGGCTTTGACATGAGGTACTAATTTCTAAGCCTTTATCAACTCTACAAAATGAATTCTGTAGAACATTGTTTTACTTGCACAAACAGGCAACAAGGAGCTCATTTCTCTAGCTGCCTTAACTTATTCTCCTGCCACAATAAATCTTTGTGTTCTACAGGGACTCATTTATCCCTTGCTCTTCTTCATTTATGTTGATATGCTTTCACATTCATGCCGACCTCCTTAGGGGCTTGTTTTGAGGATGACACATTTCTTATTTTTGCTGAGAAGAGTGTAAGAAGGATTAATATAGTCCTGCATTCATAATTAATGTAGTCACACGCCAAAAACTGGCTAGAGGTGCCCCTCAGCTTTTCAGTAACCACTTATGAAACTTAGACACCATAATATTCACATAAATATTTCCAAGCAACCTAATATCCATGGGAGCTCATGAATTTAAAATTTGCTCAGCTATTTATTTTAAGGAACTCATACTTTGTATTTATCTCCCTGACTTTCCTAACAATCATATTTCATGGTTGACAGGAAAACTGCCATGTGGCTCTATCAACACACTGATTTTCACTTTCACCTATGGCAAGTAAGGCAAATGTTTAAGGTACTTCCGACTTTACATTATATAATGGATTTTCCATGGGCAAAATGAAATTGGAAAGTTCTCAACTACACAAACACATTGAAATAGGCTATTTTTCTTTTCAGGAAAAAATTGAAGAGACACCCACTATAAAATATCTTACAAGAAGTGGCTATTAAATTGAATTCAA
>RJWK010028006.1:0-26090 GCA_004363435.1 Platanista minor | reverse complement strand
ACATTTTTTTTTTTTCTGTATGCGGGCCTCTCACTGTTGTGGCCTCTCCCGTTGCAGAGCACAGGCTCTGGATGCGCAGGCTCAGGGGCCATGGCTCAAGGGCCCAGCCACTCCGCAGCATGTGGGATCTTCCCGGACTGGGGCACGAACCCGTGTCCCCTGCATCGGCAGATGGACTCTCAACCACTGCACCACCAGGGAAGCCCAGACCCAGGACATTTTGCATATATTTTTTGGAATCCTGGGACAGTTAGGAACCTGTCTGAGAGCATCTGGGGCCCAAAATAAGAATCTTCAGACTTTACCACCTCTGACCATTTGCATGGAATAGGGAAATTAAGAGGAAATAAATACATCTGTCAAGGGCTTGTCCTGAATCCTCTGACTCATTCAGTTGCAAGGGAGATGAAACTGTGTGTTTTGTGTGTATGTGGAGAGGAGGGCTTGTGTAGAACAGAGACCACAATGACAGAGAGATAATAACAATGATGACAACAAAGATATGTGCACACTTAGGGCTAATTTTGCCCTATAAAAGCAGGCTTGCATGGAATGGAGGAGAAAGATGAGACTACATAGAAATGCATATGACCGGGCTTCCCTGGTGGCGCGGTGGTTGAGAGTCCGCTTGCCGATGCAGGGGACACGGGTTTGTGCCCCAGTCTGGGAAGATCCCACATGCCGCAGAGTGGCTGGGCCCATGAGCCATGGACACTGAGCCTGCGCATCCGGAGCCTGTGCTCCGCAATGAGAGAGGCCACAACAGTGAGAGGCCCGCGTATCGCAAAAAAAAAAAAAAAAAAAAAAAAAGAAATGCATATGACCGTTTTATGTATAGCAACAACTCCCACTAGTGAATATGACCCAATCAATGTCATAGGCTTCTTTCACTGATATTAGCATTACCTCCTCTTTGTGGAAGAGACGGGGCAGAGGGATAAGACAAGGGTGGAAACTTTTCCTCTACATAAGTACTCTTATCTTCACTATTCAATGCTTGAGCATACCAATGTTCAGAGACATTATGTAAGTTTCTAAGATCAGAGTTAATAGGCATAGTTAGTCATCAAACACAGGTCTGTGTTATTCTAGACCCCAAAGTCTTAAATATGCAGCTATACTTCTTTCATTGGGTCTGAGGGTGTCAGATAGGAAAGAGAAGTCCTGAGAAATCCAGGGGGACAACCAAGATTTGCAGTTAGGTCAATAAGGGGAGGGGCAGAGATGGTTGTCAGAAAGACCAGAAAACACTCAGAGGTACTAAGGGCTTTACATATGTTATTTCTAAGTTCCACTGCAACACAACAAGGTAGGTGTTAGTTAGGATAACTAACTCTTCTTGTGTGCCTGAGATTTATATGGTTTTAGCTCTGAAATTCCTGTGTCCAGGAAACCCCTCAGTCTCAGGTAAACCAAGACTGTTTGTCATCCTGTTAGCCAACTTTACAAATGAAGACCATGAGTCTTATAGAGGTGAATAACTCGTTCAATGCCATGAAATTAGTAAGAAACATAGAAAAGACTATCAACTCCAACAGCCTAGTCTTTTGGGTTCAATATGCTGTACCCATGCTGTCTCTTCAGTAGTTCAAGAAGGCTAAAGAGGTGGTCTGGTAGAGTTTGGAAGGCTTTGGCTTTGACATCATTTATTCATTTAGTAAATACTCATTAAACACCAATCATTATAAAAAGTGCTGGAAATGGCTTCAGGGGAGAGACAGACAGTAAACTGATTATAGTAAATTAAATAAAAACATCACATAATGACTATGTGGACAAGACACCCTAGCAACACAGAGGGAAAGTCTGTATTCTTCCTGGAGGTATCAGAAAAAGGCTTCTAAGAGGAAATAATATTTGAAGTGAGTCTTAAATGATAACTAGGAAATTATCAGGAGGGTGATTCAGTCTTAGGGAATCCTAGAAAGAAGAGGCAAAGGCAAAAAAGAACATGGAAGTTTCTGGAATTTTCACAAAACTGAGAGCAGGGTGGGAAAGGAAGTGATAAGAGGAGAAATTGGAGAGGTAGGAAAGGATAATTTATCCATTCCACAAATATTTACAGAGTATTTATTGTGTTCCACACACTATTGTGAGCACTAGGAATAGAGTAGTGAGCAAGACAAGCAAAGTCCTTAATCTCATGGAGCTTAAAGTCCAGTTTAAGAAGATAAGCAATAAACAAACAAGAAAATAACAGATAGTTATGAGTGCTGTGCAAA
This sequence comes from Platanista minor, assembly GCA_004363435.1. NCBI lineage: Eukaryota > Metazoa > Chordata > Mammalia > Artiodactyla > Platanistidae > Platanista > Platanista minor. Next base: position 23,868 of record RJWK010028006.1, on the reverse strand, counting down.
GAATAAGATTAGGTGATATGATAGACTGACTGGGTGGATCTTGACTTGAGTGGTCCAGGAAGGCCTCTCTGAGGAGATGACATTTAAGCTGAGACCTAAATCATGAGAAGAAACCAGCCATGAGACATTAAGAAGGAAGAGCATTCTGGGCAGAAGAAACTGCTTAGGGAAAACGTTAAGATGGGAATGAACTTGGTATGTTTGAGGAAAAGCAAAGAGAGATAGTAGGGCAAAGGGTTAGCAGGGGGTAGGAGCAGATTATTTAGAGTCTTATATGTCATTTTCTTTGAATAAGATAGTAAATCATTGGAGGTACTGAGAAGATGAATACCATGGTCTGATTTGGATTTAAAAAAGACTACTATGGGCTTCCCTGGTAGCGCAGTGGTTGAGAGTCCGCCTGCCAATGCAGGGGACACGGGTTCATGCCCCGGTCCGGGAAGATCCCACATGCCACGGAGCGGCTGGACCTGTGAGCCATGGCCGCTGAGCCTGCGTGTCTGGAGCCTGTGCTCTGCAACGGGAGAGGCCACAGCAGTGAGAGGCCCGCATACCGCAAAAAAAAAAAAAAAAAGTGTATCTATGAACTGGAAAAAAAATGTAAAAAAGAAAATAAAGTGAACCCCTTGTAGGCAGCATATAGTTGAAAAAATCTTTTTGTAATGCCACCTTTGTCCTCCACCTGTGAGGCTAATACATAGTAAGTACTCATAAATGTCTCTATCCAATGTGAGGCAGGATTATGCAGACAACTTATGAGGAGCTCAGTGTCTATGGGACACATACCACAAGGGGAGGGGCAGGTTATGCCCTTGGGATGATTATTTAATGACTATGAACTGGTCCTCAGATATGTCCCTTACCAACTTTTCATGCTGTTGCTTGACTGGGCTTTGCAGAAATCCTCACCTAGTAAATTTATCCTTTGGGTAAGCCAACCAGAAATGTGCTCATTTTTCTGAGGTGGTTATAGAGAACTTCTACTACATAATCAAAACATGTTAGGATTTGATTGGCCCTAAAAATTCTTTAGGTAATTTGTTAAAAACGTTTCTTACTGGTTAATCCCTTTGTTCCAATGCAGTTTGAGCTGGAACCTCCTTATACTACAGATAACAGCAGAGTTGCTCTGGTTGAAGTGAAGTGTGATGGGCCCAAAGTACTGTAGATCACAGTTAGAAAACCATTTACTTAGAACTTGTTGCTAAATAGCTCTTCTCTATATATCATTTAAGGAAAGTAAGTTCCAGAGAAGTTAAGTGACTTAATTAGCTAAGATCAGACATCTAGAAAGTGATATAGTCAATTCTATTAATTTGCTCCTCTACCAGCTGACTATTCCTCATTAATATAAAACTTAGCTTGGCCCTCAGTTTAGCTGGCTGCCTCCCTGAGCCCCAGAGAGCAGATATCTGCTACTAGAAGATTGATTTTTAGGGGTTAGGAAAGATATGGAGGCTAAAGCATTGAGTAGGAAGGGAGAGATAGAATCTTAGCATCTGTTCTAATACTTGGGGATGGTCCTAGAAAGGAAGGAATCTCTATTCAAGACAAGAGTGTATTAACATGTCTCTGTTGTGTGAGAGGGAGAGAGTGAGACTGAGAGACAGGAGAGGAGAGGAGAGGAGAGAAGAAGGCAGGCAAGAGTCCAGACACAAGGCTCTAAAATACTGTCCTCAATCAGCTTATGAGGTCCCAGAAGGAAGTTGCCTAGGGGACAGTGTGAAAAAAAGGAAGACTTGATGACCAAATCTTACTGTTGAACTCTAGTCCTGTTGAGATAGGCTAGACCTTATAGAACCAGGAGGGCTCTATTTTTTCTCTAGAGTAGGCAAGTCTATGTGGCCTCCCTGATAGTTCCCACGTGGGTTTATGAAAGATAGGTAGAGCAATTGATCCTCCAAGTAGATGGCTATATGTTTTTTGAAAGAGGAAGCTGCAAAGCTGGAAGAGTCAAGCTTGATGGGCACTTAAAGCAATATTTCTCAACAGCTGATCTGCAGATTCTCCTTAAAATGATGGCATGTGTTTTAACTCTCTCACATTTTTTTGGATCCATGGGAGGTAATAGAAATTTTCCTAGATTAATAGGGAAACCAAGGCCTTGGATGATAGAACATTAGTCAGTTGAAATACATATTATATTTGGAGAGAAAGTCACTTTCACATTGGGTCAAAAAGAGACACAATAACATGGGTTACTTTGGACTCATGCAAAAACAAAACAGAACAAAAGAGTTGAAAATCATAACAAATATTAAGGTTTCCTGTAAGTGAAATACCAGAAAGGAAAGTGTGTGGGAACTATAGCCAAACACCTCTGAGATTATCCTTCAGCCTGTCATGACTCCCTAGCTGAAGTGGCCCATAATAAGGAATATGAGCTCTTAAAAATGATGTAATTCAAAGGCCTAGGACCACATGAGTAGTCCTAGGATATTTCAGGCACTGTACTAGGGGGAGGAGGCACTAACTGGCCAACACTGATAGGTAGACAGGGTATTATGCAGTATTTGCCATTTTGCCTGTTCCTAAGAAACACCTGGGAGGCCCTTTAAAGACCCTTTAAGGAATTCCTCCCTGGGGATTCTGATAAAAGAAAACAGGGCTTAGGAATGTGCATCACAATAGGCATCTTGGGTGAAATACTATTGCAGGGAAAAGAGTTTGAGACTGGAAAGTGAGATAGACAGGGATCTCAGTTCTAGCTTCATTGCTAACTAGATGCACATGTCTGAGTAAATAACTTTTCTGAGCTTCAGATTTCTCATCTATAAAGTGGATGTAATTATAACTGCCTTTCCTACCTCACAGAGCTATTAGGAAGATATCATGCAATAATGTAAATAAAAGCCACATTACTAGAATTGCTAGAATGAAAAGATGATGATGATGATGATGACGATGACTATAGCAGTGGAAAAGATGTCAATAGATCTGTAGCACAGTTTGTGTAGGCTCACTAAGTGAGGGGTTTGTTGACAGCAGTGAGAGCCCAGGTTGCAGACAAGTCATATTATCAAGGCTCTATCTGACAAGAATGGGTAAAAAATAGTTAGTAGTAGCCCTGGAGGGCATGACTAGACAGAATGGGAGTCATTCAGAGCAGAGTCTAGATTCAATAAGTAACTGGATTAAAAACTGTCAAAACCAAAGCAGGAAGGAAGACTAATCCCACCCCCCAACCTGCTTATTGAATTTTCCTCCCCAGTTCCAGAATTAGGTGAGGCAGGCAGAAGGAATTCATGACTTCATCTAGAAGTGGCTGGGGGAGGGCAGAAGCTCACAGCTATCAGGATTTGATATTCTCCTTCAAAATATTCACACTCTATGCTCTGACTGAATTTACTCTGGGAGTTTAATCTTCATTTACTTTCCCAAATGTGTTTCCCTACTGAGAGGACAATAAGCTGATATAAGTTCTCATCTTGATCAGGAGTGAGATATTGCTCATTGAAAATTAATAAGTAGACTCTGGCTTATAAATTAGTCTCTGGTGGCTTGGTGAACATAAATCAATTTCCTCGGGGTTCAACTCATCCCCAGGAAAGCTGTTGCAATGGTGTTTATGAATCTGTAAGTCTTAAATGGGATCTCTTAAGATGGAATGGGCTATCCAAAGGTAAACTATTGGGTGGGCCAAAAAGTGCCTTCGGTTTTTAAGTAAAAAAAAAAGACACATTTTTCATTTTCACCAAGAAATTTATTGAACAATGTATTCATCCTTTTGTTCCACTACCTTCTGCCATTTTTCAGGTAAATTCATAATTTTCCAGGGAATTGAAATTTTTTCCAATAAGAGAATTTCGTAAAGTCCGAAATAAATGTAAATCTGAAGGTGTAATGTCTGGTAAATATGGAAGATGAATCAGAACTTCCTAGCCAAGCTGTAACAGTTTTTGCCTGGTCATCAAAGAAAGACGCAGTCTTGCGTTATCCTGATGGAAGACTATGCGTTTTCTGTTGACTAATTCTGGATGCTTTTCATCGAGTGCTGCTTTCAGATGGTCAAATTGGGAGCAGTACTTGTTGGAATTAATCGTTTGGTTTTCCAGAAGGAGCTCATAATAGAGGACTCCCTTCCAATCCCATCATATGCACAACATCACTTTCTTTGGATGAAGATCGGGCTTTGGTATGGTTGTTGGTGGTTCATTTCGCTTGCCCCATGATCTCTTCCATTCCACATTGTTCTAGAGTATCCACTTTTCACTGCTTGTTACAATTTGTTTTAAAACAAATTTAAAATCGCATGAGGAAATATGGTCAAGAAGAGGTTGTTTTCGCTTAACTTATGTGGAACCCAAACATCAAAGCGATTCACATAACCAAGCTGGTGCAAATGATTTTCAGTGCTTGATTTGGATATTTTGAGGATGTTGGCTCTCTCCCACGTGGTATAACGTTGATTGTTCTCAATTATTGTTTCGATTTGATCATTATCAACTTCAACTGGTTTACCCAACCATGGAGCATTGTCCAGTGAGAAATCTCCAGCACAAAACTTCACAAACCACAGCCACATAGCACAGGGAGATCAGCTCGTTGCTTTGTGACTACCTGGATGGGTGGGTTAGGGAGGCGGGGAGGGAGGGAGATGCAAGAGGGAGGAGATATGGGAACATATGTATATGTATAACTGATTCACTTTGTTATAAAGCAGAAACTAACACATCATTGTAAAGCAATTATACTCCAATAAAAAAAAAAACTTCACAAACCACTTTTGACATGTTCGATCAGTCCCAGCACACTCTCCATACACTGCACAAATATTTTTGTGTGTTTCAGTTGCGTTTTTACCTTTCTTGAAATAATAAAGCATAATGTGCCAAAATATTGGTTTTTTCTTCCATCTTCAATATGAAAATGGCTACACAAAAATTCACCAACTTTGATAAGTCTTTTAAAATGCACACTGATATGACAACTGTCACATATAATCTAACAAAATTGTTTTGAATGATGGTAAAGACAACTAAGTGCTACTAGAACCATCTTACAGAAAAAACCGAATGAACCTTTTGGCCTACCCAATAGCTTAGGGTCAGTTCAACCATGGCTTGACCACCATACTGTGCTCAGTGGTAGGCATGTCTCAGAAGCATCTGAGAGGGCCTCTGAGAAATTATATCAAACTAGAAGCATCATGAAAATTCACTTGGAAACTCATTTTAGTATCAATGGTGTGTACTCTTTGTGGGTATTGTTTGAAAACCGTTGTACAGTGGAAAATAAGAATTGGTTTTGAGGGTAGACTATACCATGTTGTAACTGTATGACCTTGGGCATAGCATTTGTTTATAACCATAAATGTTTATTTTAAATTTACACAGTACTTCTTCCTGTGTGGAGGAATACGTTCCTAATAAATCAACCTTCCTGAAGTGACAACAATAAACTCTGGGCCAAATGCAATAAAACAACTACCAAAAGTCTCTGGGGAACAAACAAAAGCAATTATATTCTGTAGGGAAATCTAAACTTGGAGGAAGTGATCAAATGGGGTAGGTTTCCCATTTTTATTACTTTGAACTGAGGGAAGCCAAAATTGTGGCACAACACAGGATAGAGAAAATTCTTATGAAGGACTGCTGTCTTTCTGGCTAGAAAGACTAGGGGAAGGAGCTCAGGGTATAGGGCTTCCAAAGACTGAGGGGGAACCGGAAAAGAAAAATCCAGAGAAGAATCCACATTCTGTTTAAAAACTCTGCCAAGTCACTGGCTGAGCCATGCAGTTTGAAATCGATCTTAACTGAGATCTTAGCTGCCTCCCACAGCAGGCGTGACAGCTTGAAATTTGACTCTAACCAAATTTGAGTAATCTTCTGATAACTATTAGTAATAATTTGAGTCTAGCCAAATTAATTGGTGGCTAAAATATTCAACACTATTAAGAGGCATATAAGAGAATCCAGAGCTCTACAGTACAACATTTACCATGTCCAGGAAAAAAGCCAATATTATTCTACATATAAAGAGGCAGAAAACTATGACTCAGTCTCAGAAATAAAGGTGGCAATACCAAGATCACCTGTATGTTAGAATTATCAGACAAGGACTTCAGAGCAGCTGTTAAAACTGTTTGGTGAGTTAAAGAAAATACAATGAATGAAAATGTAGGTGGTACTAGCAGAGATTAGAAATGTAAGATAAAACTAAATGATAATTTCAATGGAAAAACATAAAATTTGAAATAAGAGTTACTATGGAGTCAATAGCAAATGGAGATGATATAAGAAGAACTGAGTGAACTTGCAGACATATCAATAGGAATGATCCAATCTGAAAAATAAGAAAAGAAAATAAACAAATTTAAAAAATGAAGAGATTCTCAGTGACCTGTGGAAGAGCACAAAATTTTAACAGATAGGAATGAGAGTACTAGAAAGAGAAGAAAGAGAAAATGGGACAGAAAAAGTTATTTGAAGAAAAAATGGCTGAGAACTTACAAAATTTGGCAAAGGAAATCAAGTTACAGATTCATTCACCACACCAGACCCCAAAGAAGATAAATATGAAGAAACCATGTTTAAATACATACGAGTCAAACTTCTAGAAATGAAAGATAAAAAGAAATCGTGAAAGTAGCCAGTGCAAAATGACACCTTATATACGGGGGAACAATTCAAATCGTGATATACTTCCATCAGAATTCATGAAGGCCAGAAGAGAGTGGAGCAGTATCATTAAAGTGCTGAAAGAAAAGCTGTCAGTTTAGAGTTCTATATCCAGTAAAAATAACCTTCAAGAATGGAGGTAAAATAAAGATATTCTCAGATAAAGAATTCTGAAATAATTAATTGCCAGACTACATAAAAGCTATATAGGATTCTTTAGGCTGTAGAAAAATCATGCTCGAGGGAAACCCAGATCTTCCAGACTAAATGAAAAGCATCACAAGTATAAATAGGTGAATATCAAAAACTATTTTTTCTCTTAATTTTTTTAATATCTTAATTTCTTTAAAACACACCTTACTGTATATGTATGTGTAACATTGTCTGAAGTATACAACTTATGTAGATTAATATACATATTTATATGTATTAAATATGGTATAATACATTGAGGATTGCTGTGATGATGTATGTATATGGTTGCAAGTTTTATATTTCCTGTGAGGTGGAAAAATATTAACTCCAAATACAAGGTGAAAAGTTAGTTATGCATATCACAGTCCTTAGGACAATCAATAAAAAATACAAATAAGAATAGCTAAAAAGCCAATAGATAAAATAAAATGACTCTCTAAAAGATATTTACATTGAAAAAATTCATAAATCAAAAAAAAAAAGACAGGAAAAGGAAATAGGACAAAAACTAGAAGAGACAAATAGGAAAAAATAAGAATAAAATAATACACTTAAACCCAACAATTTCAAATAATTGCATTAAATGTTGATAGGCTAAGTGCTCCAACTGAAAGATAACGATTATCAAAATGCACTGAAAAAAGCAAACCAAAGTACAAGAGGCTCACTATAAATGTAAAGACACAGAAATGTTGAAAGTAAATGGATGCAAATGGTTATACCAGGCAAATAATAAGCATATGAAGGCTGAAATTGCTATATTAATATCGATAAAATAGACTTCAGAATAAGAAATATTACCCTAAAAGATAGCTATTTCAAAAAGATAAAAGGGTCTATTCATCAGGAATAAATAACTATCATAAACATGAATACGATTAATAAGAAAGCCTCTAAGTACATAAAGCAAAAACTGACAGGGTTAATTGGACAAATAGGCAATCAAACCATTGTAGTAAGAGGTTTTAACACCCTTTTCTCACAAATTTATAGTAAAAAGAAATAAAAAATCAGTAAAGCCATAGAGGATCTGAACAACACTATCAAACACCTTGACACTTAAATTTATATAATAGACTATGCAAAATCTTCTGACTACATATTCTTTTCAAGTGCTCACTGTGAATTCACCAAGAGAGACCATATACTACTGTTTCATAAAACAGTCTCCATAAATTGAAAGATTGAAATCATTTAGAGAATGTTCTCTGACCATAATAGTGTTGAACTACAAATGTTATAAGATAGGTAGAAAAACAACACATAGTTAGAAATTAATCAACATACTTCTAAATAAAAAAGAAATCACGAAGAAAATTAGAATATAGTTTGAATAGAACAATGAAAATACTGCATATCAAAATGTGGGGGATGCAGCTAAAAGCAGTGCTTATATGGCAATTTATAACTTTATATGCTTAAATTGGAAAATAAGGAATGCCTGAAATTAATGAACTAAATCTTCATATTGAGAATCTAGAGAGAAACAAAGCAAGCCTAAACTAAGAGAAAGAAATGAAATAATAAAAATAAAGACAAAAATAAATAAAATACAATAAAGACAAATGATAGAACAAATTAAGAAGGCCACTAGTTAGTTCCTTCAAAAAATTCAACAAATTGATAATACCCTAGCTAGACTAAACACGAAAAGTGAATATCAGCAATGAAAGCAGGATTACCAATACATTTCTTACAAACACTAGTATAAAATAATATTACAGGCAACTTTATTCAAGAAAAACTCAGAAATTTAGAGGAAATGAAGAAATATATTTAAAAAACAACTCACCAAAATTGATATATTAAACACAAAATCTGAATAGTTTTATGTCTATTGAAGAAACTGGATTTGCTTTGTAGTGTAGTCTGAAGACAGGGAGCCTATTTCCTCCAGCTCCGTTTTTCATCCTCAAGATTGCTTTGGCTATTCAGGGTCTTCTGTGTTTCCATACAAATTGTGAAATTTTTTGTTCTAGTTCTGTGAAAATGCCATGAGTAATTTGATAGGGATTGCATTGAATCTGTAGATTGCTCTGGGTAGTATAGTCATTTTTGCAATGTTGATTCTTCCGATCCAAGAACATGGTATATCTCTCCATCTGTTTGTATCATCTTTAATTTCTTTCATCAGTGTCTTATAGTTTTCTGCATACAGGGATTTTGTCTCCCTAGGTAGGTTTATTCCTAGGTATATTATTCTTTTTGTTGCAATGGTAAAAGGGAGTGTTTCCTTAATTTATCTTTCAGATTTTTTATCATTACTGTATAGGAATGGAAGAGATTTCTGAGCATTAATTTTGTATCCTGCCACTTTATCAAATTCATTGATTAGCTCTAGTAGATTTCTGGTGGCATCTTTAGGATTCTCTATGTATAGTTTCACGTCATCTGCAAACTGTGACAGTCTTAATTCTTCTTTTCTGATTTGGATTATTTTTTATTTTTTTCTTCTCTGATTGCTGAGGCTAAAACTTCCAAAACTATGTTGAATAATAGTGGTGAAAGTGGGCAACCTTGTCTTGATCTTGATCTTACAGGAAATGGTTTCAGTTTTTCACCATTGAGAACTATGTTGGCTGTGGGTTTGTCATATATGGCCTTTATTATGTTGAGGTAAGTTCCCTCTATGCCTACTTTCTAGAGGGTTTTTATCATAAATGGGTGTTGAATTTTGTCAAAAGTTTTTCTGCATCTATTGAGATGATCATATGGATTTTCTCCTTCAATTTGTTAATATGGTGTATCACATTGATTGATTTGCATATATTGAAAATCTTTGCATTCCTGGTATAAACCCCACTTGATCATGGTGTCTGATCCTTTTAATGTGCTGTTGGATTCTGCTTACTAGTATCTTGTTGAGGATTTTTAAATCTATCTTCATCAGTGATGTTGGCTTGTAGTTTTTTTTTTTTAGTGGCATCTTCGTCTGGTTTTGGTAGCAAGGTGATAGTGGCCTCATAGAAGGAGTTTGGGAGTGTTCCTCCCTCTGCTATACTTTAGAAGAGTTTGAGAAGGATAGGTGTTATCTCTTCTCTAAATGCTTGATACAATTTGCCTGTGAAGTCCTGTGGTCTTGGGCTTTTGATTGTTGGAATATTTTTAATCACAGTCTCAATTTCAGTGCTTGTGATTTGTCTGTTTATGTTTTCTATTTCTTCCTGGTTCAGTCTCAGAAGGCTGTACATTTCTAAGAATTTGTTCATTTCTTCCAGGTTGTCCCTTTTATTGGCAGAGTTGCTTGTAGTAATCTCTCATGATCCTTTGTATTTCTGCAGTGTCAGTTGTTACTTCTCCTTTTTCATTTCTAATTCTATTGATTTGAGTCTTCTCCCTTTTTTTCTTGATGAGTCTGGCTAATGGTTTATCAATTTTGTTTATCTTCTCAAATAACGAACTTTTAGTTTTATTGATCTTTGTTATTGTTTCCTTCATTTGTTTTTCATTTATTTATTTTTTTAATTAAAAGAATTTTTTTACATCTATATTGGAGTAAAATTGCTTTACAATGGTGTGTTAGTTTCTGCTTTATAACAAAGTGAATCACTTATACATATACATATGTTCTCATATCTCTTCCCTCTTGCATGTCCCTCCCTCCCACCCCCCCATCCCACTGCTCTAGGTGGTCACAAAGCACTGAGCTCATCTCCCTGTGCTATGTGGCTGCTTCCCACTAGCTATCTATTTTACGTTTGGTTTGATATGATCTTTATGATTTCTTTCCTTCTGCTAACTTTGGGGTTTTTTGTTCTTTCTCTAATTGTTTTAGGTGTAAGGTGAGGATGTTTATTTGAGATGTTTCTTGTTTCTTGAGGTAGGATTGTATTGCTATAAACTTCCCTTTTAGAACTGCTTTTGCTGCACCCCATAGGTGTTGGGTTGTCGTGTTTTCATTTCATTTGTTTCTAGGTTTCTTTTTTATTTCTTCTCTGATCTCTTAGTTATTTAGTAGTGTATTGTTTAGCCTCCAAGCGTTTGTATTTTTTACAAGTATTTTCCTGTAATTGATATATAGTCTCAGAGCATTGTGGTCAAAAAGATACTTGATACGATTTCAATTTTCTTAACTTTACCAAGGCTTGATTTGTGACCCAAAATATGATCTATCCTGGAAAGTGTTCCATGAGCACGTGAGAAGAAAGTGTATCCTGTTGTTTTTGGGTGGAATGTCCTATAAAAATAAATTCACTCCATCTTGTTTAATGTATCATTTAAAGCTTGTGCTTCCACATTTATTTTCATTTTGGATGATCTGTCCATTGGTGAAAGTGGGGTGTTAAAGTCCCTTACTATTATTGTGTTACTGTCGATTTCCCGTTTTATGGCTGTTAGCATTTGCCATATGTATTGAAGTGCTCCTATGCTGGGTGCATCAATATTTACAACTGTTATATCTTCTTTGTGGATTGACCCCTTGATCATTATGTAGTGTCCTTCCTTTTCTTTTGTAACAGTCTTTATTTTAAAGTCTATATTGACTGATATGAGTATTGCTACTCCAACTTTTTTTTTTTCCATTTGCATGGAATATCTTTTTCCATCTCCTCACTCTCAGTCTGTATGTGTCCCTAGGTCTGAAGTGGGTCTCTTGTAAACAGCATGTATATGGGTCTTGTTTTGGATCCATTCAGCCAGTCTATGTTTTTTGCTTGGAGCATTTAATCCATTTACATTTAAGATAGTTATTGATATGTATGTTTCTATTACCATTTTCTTAATTGCTTTGGGTTTATTATTGTAGGTCTTTTCCTTCTCTTGTGTTTCCTACCTAGTGAAGTTCCTTCAGCATTTGTTGTCAAGCTGGTTTGGTGGTGCTGAATTCTCTTAGCTTTTGCTTGTCTGTAAATGTTTTGACTTCTCCTTTGAAGCTGAATGAGATCCTTGCTGGGTAATCTTGCTTGTAGGTTTTTTGCTTTCATCCCTTTAAATATCTCCTTCCACTCCTTTCAGAGTTTCTGCTGAAAAGCCATCTGTTAACCTTATGGGGATTCCCTCATATTCTATTTGTTGCTTTTCCCTTGCTGCTTTTAATATTTTTTCTTTATATTTAATTTTTCATAGTTTGATTAATATGTGGCTTGGTCTGTTTCTCCTTGGATTTATCCTGTATGGGACTCTCTGCCCTTCCTGGACTTGATTGACTATTTCCTTTCCCGTATTTGGGAAATTTTCAACTATAATCTCTTCAAATATTTTCTCAGTCCCTTTCTTTTTGCTTCTTATTCTGGGACCCCTATAATTCAACTGTTCATAGGTTTAATGTTGTCCCAGATGTCTCTGAGGCTGTCCTCAATTCTTTTCATTCTTTTATCTTTATTCTGTTCTGCTGCAGTTATTTCCACTATTTTATTTTCCATGTCACTTATCCATTCTACCTCATTTATTCTGCTATTGATTCCTTCTAGCGAATTTTTAATTTCATTTATTGTTTTGTTCATCATTGTTTGTTTGCTCTTTAGTCCTTCTAGGCACTTGTTAAACATTTCTTGTACATTTTCCATTCTATTACCACGATTTTGGATCATCTTTACTATCATTACTCTGAATTGTGTTTCAGGTAGATTGCCTATTTCCTCTTCATTTGTTTGTTCTGGTGGGGTTTAACCTTGCTTCTTCATCTGTTGCATAATTCCCTGTCTTCCCATTTTGTTTAACTTACTGGGTTTGGGGTCTCCTTTTTGCTGGCTTCAAGTATGTAGTTCCCATTGTTTTTGTTGTCTGCCCCCAGTAGGTAAGGTTGGTTCAGTGGGTTGTGTAGGCTTCCTCTGGAGGGGACTGGTGCCTGTTTTCTGGTGGGTGAGGCTGGATCTTCTCTTTCTGGTGGGCAGGACCGTGTCTGGTGGTGTGTATTGAGGTGCCTGTGAACTTATTATGATTGTAGGCAGCCTCTCTTCTAATGGATGGGGTTGTCTTTCTGTCTTGCTATTTGTTTGGCATGGGGTGTCCAGCACTAGATCTTGCTGGTCGTTGCATGTGCTGGGTCTTAATGGTGGGAAACAGATCTCTGAGAGAGCTCTCTCCGATTGATATTACGTGGCACCATGAAGTCTCTGGTGGTCCAATGTCCTGAACTAGGCTCTCCCATATCAGAGGCTCAGGACTGACACCCAGTCAGAGCACCAAGAACCTGTCAGCCACACAGCATAGATAACTGTGGTCAGAGTATACTACAAAGCTACAGTATACAAGGCAGTATGGTACTGGCATAAAAACAGAAATATAGATCAATGGAACAGGGTAGAAAACCCAGAGATCAACCCATGCAAATATGGTCACCTTATTTTTTACAAAGGAGGCAAGAATATACAAATGAGAAAAGACAGCCTCTTCATTAAGTGGCTCTGGATAAACTGGACAGGTGCATGTAAAAGAATGAAATTAAAACACTCCCTAAAACCATACACACAAATAAACTCAAAATGAATAAATACCTAAATGTAAGGCCAGACACTATAAAACTCTTAGAGAAAAATGATAGGCAGAACACTCTATGGCATAAATCACAGCAAGATCCTTTTTGACCTACCTCCTAGATAAATGGAAATAAAAACAAAAATAAGAAATGGGACCTAAAGATAGTTAAAAGCTCTTGCACAGCAAAAGAAACCATAAACAAGACCAAAAGACCACCCTCACAATGGGAGAAAATATTTGCAAATGAAACAATTGACAAAGGATTAATCTAAAAAATATACAAGCAGCTTCTGCAGCTCAATATAAAAACAAAACAAAACAAAACAACAGCCCAATATAAAAATGGGCAGAAAACCTAAACAGACATTTCTCCAAAGAAGATACACAGATTGCCGACAAACACATGAAAGGATGCTCAACATCACTAATCGTTAGAGAAATACAAATCAAAACTACAATGAGGTATCACCTCACCCTGGTCAGAATGGCATCATCAAAAACTCTACAAACAATTAATGCTGGAGAGGGTGTGGAGAAAAGGGAACCCTCTTGCACTGTTGGTGGGAATGTAAATTGATACAGCCACTATGGAGAACAGTATGCAGGCTCCTTAAAAAACTAAAAATAGAACTACCATATGACCCAACAATCCCACTACTGGGCATATACCCTGAGAATACCATAATTCAAAAAGAGTCATGTACCACATTTTTCATTGCAGCTCTATATACAATAGCCAGGACATGGAAGCAACCTAAATGTCCATTGACAGATGAATGGATAAAGAAGATGTGGCATGTATATACAGTGGAATATTACTCAGCCATAAAAAGAAAGAAAACTGAGTTATTTGTAGTGAGGTGGATGGACCTAAAATCTGTCATACAGAGTGAAGTAAGTCAGAAAGAGAAACACAAATACCGTATCCTTACACATATATATGGAATCTAAAGAAAAATAAACAAGGGGTTCTGAAGAACCTAGTACAGGACAGAGAATGGACTTGAGGACACGGGGAGGGGGAAGGGTAAGCTGAGACGACATGAGAGAGTGGCATTGACATATATACACTACCAAATGTAAAATAGATAGCTAGTGGGAAGCAGTCGCATAGCATAGGGAGATCAGCTCAGTGTTTTTTTACCACCTATAGGTGTGGGATAGGGAGGGTGGGAGGGAGACTCAAGCGAGAGGGGATGTGGAGACATATGTATACATATAGCTGATTCACTTTGTTATACAGCAGCAACTAACACACAATTTAAAAGAATTATACTCCAATAAAGATGTTTTAAAAAAAAGCGGATTTATCATTTAAAACTAATTCATAAGGAAAAATTACAAGGCCATTCATATATTTTCACTGTTGAATTCTATCAATCATTTAAAGAATTAATAATACAAATTTTTTACAGAAAAGTTTTCAGACAATAGAAGATGAGGAAAGATTTCCCAACTCATTTTATGAGCCCACTTTAACCCCAAGAAGAAAGGTGATAAAGACCTTAAAAAAAGAAAAAAAGAGGAGGAGAGGGGGAGGGGGAGGAAAGAAGGGGATGGTGGGAGGAAAGGTGAAAAGGAGGGGATAAGGGAAGTTACAGATCAATAAAACTCATGAACATAGATCCAAACATCCTTAACAAAAAATTAGCAAATCAAGTCCAACAGTATACACAATGGTAATACCCCATGACCAAGTGGGGCTTATCCCTGGAATACAAGGTTGACTTTGCATTTTAAAATTTAATGTAATTCACTATATTGATAGAATAATGTGAAAAAACATAAAAATCATTTTAATAGATAAAGAAATAGCATTTGACAAAATTCAAGACCCATTCATGATTAAAGTCCCTCAGTAAAATAGGAATAGATGTAACTTCTCCAATCTGAGGGAACTATTAGTGAAACTACAGCTTAGATTATTCATAATGATGAAATACTGAGGACTTCTCTCTTGATATCAGAAAAAAAGAATTCCCACTCTCACCACTTCTCTTCAAGATTGTACTGGACGTCCTACTCATCATAATAGTGCAGCAGAAAAAAGGCATAAACTTTAAAAAGGAAGAAGTAAATCTTTCTCTGTTTGCAGATGACATTGTGCTTACATAGAAAATCCTAAATAATCTACATTTAGAAAAGCCTACTACAACTCATAAGATTTAGCCCTGTCACCAGAAAAAAAGTTAATATGCATAAATCAATAATGAATTATTTTAAAAAGATAACATTTTAAAAAGCACCAAAACTGCAATACACTTAGGACTTAATTGAACAGAGGCGGTTCATGAACTCTTACTAAAACTATGCAATGTTGCCGATAGTAATAAACGAAGGACTAAATAAATGTGGAGATGTACTACTTTATGAATTGAAAGCCTCAGTATTATTATTATTATTATTATTTTGTGGTACGCGGGCCTCTTGCTGTTGTGGCCTCTCCCGTTGTGGAGTACAGGCGCTCCAGACGTGCCGGCTCAGCGGCCATAGCTCACGGGCCCAGCCACTCTGTGGCATGTGGGATCTTCCCGGACCGGGGCACAAACCCATGGCCCCTGCATCAGCAGGCGGACTCTCAACCACTGCGCCACCAGGGAAGCCTACCTCAGTATTATTAATATGTTAATTCTTGCCAAATTGTTTTATAGATTCAACATAATTTAATAAGAATTTCAGCCAGTTTTTGAAGAAATTGTCAAGCTGATTCTAAAATTTATATGGCAATGCAAACAACCTAGAATAATTACTTTCAAAAATGGAAAAACAAAATCAAAGTTGGAGAATTTACATAATCTGATTTCAAAACTTAATCTAAAGCTAAAATATTCAAGGCAGTGTGGTAATGGTGAAAGGATATAGAGATCAATGTAATAGAAGAGATTCCAGAATACATACGTTTTCTCTCTCTCTCTCTCTCTCTCTCTCTCTCTCTCTCTCTCTTTTTTACAAATGTGCCAAGGCAATTCAATTGGGAAAGTCACGTCTTAACAACAAATGATTCTGGCGTTCTGGAACAACTGGATATATGTATGGGAAAGTGAACCTCAACTCTTCACACTATATTAAAAAACTTAACTGAAAGTGGATCATAGACCTAAATATAACTAAAATTACAAATCATTTAAAAGAAAACATAGGGCTTCCCTGGTGGTGCAGTGGTTGAGAGTCTGCCTGCCGATGCAGGGGACATGGGTTCGTGCCCTGGTCTGGGAAGATCCCACATGCTATGGAGCAGCTGGACCCGTGAGCCACGACCGCTAAACCTGTGCATCCGGAGCCTGTGCCCCACAACGGGAGAGGCCACAACAGTGAGAGCCGCATACCGCCAACAACAAAAAAAAAGAAAACATAGAAAAAAATCTTTGTGACTTTAGGGTTGGCCAAATTTTCTTAGATACAACACCAATGTATGATCTGTAGAAGAAAAATCCCTGATAATTAGGAGTTCATCAAAAAAAATCTCCTGTCTTTTTTTTTTTTTTTTTTTTTGCAGTACATGAGCCTCTCACTGTTGTGGCCTCTCCTGTTGCAGAGCACAGGTTCTGGACGCACAGACTCAGCAGCCATGGCCCACAGGCCCAGCCACTCTGCAGCATGTGGGATCTTCCCAGACCAGGGCATTGACCCGTGTCCCCTGCATTGGCAGGCGGACTCTCAACCACTGCACCACCAGGGAAGCTCAAAATCTCCTGTCTTTGAAAGACGACACTGTTAAAATGAAAGCCACACACGTGGAAAATATATTCAAAATAACAAATGACTTGTATCCAAAATATATAAAGACCTCTTACAACTTAATAATAAGAAATGAAGAAACCAAAAGAAGAGATCAAAATGGCAGAGTAGGAGGACGCTGGGTTCAACTACCCTCACAAACATATCAAAACTACAACTATATATAGAGCTGAAATTGACCTGGGTACTAGGAGAACAGCTTTTCTATAATACAACCAAAACTGTAAACAAATATCCATGCAGAGTCTGGTAGGAAGGGAGGAGAAGCAATCTGGTCAAAACCCAATCTCTTCTGGGAAACACAGAAGGGGAAGGGAATATCACAGGCTTGGGGATCCTTCAAGGCAAGTGAGGGGTCCAAGCCACATATTAGGCACCCTAGCCCTTGGGTCCAACTTTGGGAAGATGAGCCCCCTTAGTTGGTTTGCAAACCAGTGAGGCTTACTGGAGGGCTGTAAAAAACTAAAACTCGTGTCTTGAAGTGCACTTGCACAGACTTGCTTACTCCTAGTCACAGAAGAGAGGCAGCAGATTGAAAACTACCTGGGGCTCTGGCCAGCTTTCCAGAACCACCCCAGTGCACTCTCCAGCCTGCACTGTGCTCATGCTTCAGACCCAATTGCTCTGGTGCCTCTCTCGACTAAAGTGGAGGCTGTTGTTGGCAACAAAACGGCACACACTTGGGGCGAATGGAGACAGCACAAATCCCAGCCCTGCCTCTAACCAGGGTGGGGGCAGCCATTACCAACCATTCTTTGTTGCACCAACTCAGAAAGGAGTGAGGCTAGCTCCAGGACAGAGACCACCATTGCAGGAGTGTCTTTGTTCACACTTGGGAGGGGATGGGGCCAGCTCAGTGGTGTGGCACCAATGCCTCCAGTCGCAACCCAGCCTGTAACCAAGGCATGCACACTGGGGAAATTGTCAGACCCGCACAGAAGTGCAGTCTAAGCCCTCAGACCCTGGCCATATCCCAAACTGAGGGAGAGACTGCCATCACATGCTAGAGAAACTCAAGTCCCTCAGGGATCCTGCTCCAGACCCTTAGGCCCTGCTCCTACCCCAGATAGGGCAATGACAGCCACTGAGCATAGAGGAAGCTCTGGATTACACCTAGCTCTGGTTCTAACCCCTCCAACTCCATCCCTACCTCCCACAAAGGTTGTGGCTGCCAGAACACCCCAGGGGAAGATGCATACTGTTCTCACTTCATCCAGCTCTCCCACAAATGCCATTGGACACCAGCAGACTGCATAGGAATGCCCCTACACAAGGACACACCTTTAAGACCAGTAGAGATAATTGTTTCACCTAATTTCATATAGATACAAAAAGTTAAACAAAATGAGAACACAGAGGAATATGTTTCAAAAAAACAAGGGGAAAAAAACTGAAAAAACCCTAATGAAACAGAGAGAAATAATTTACCTGATAGAGAGTACAAAGCAACAGTAGTAAGAATGCCAACTGAAATGGGGAAAATAATAGGTGAACACAGTGAGAATTTTAACAAAAAAATATGTATATATAAAAGAAACAGTCACAGCTAAAGAGTACAATAACTGACATGAAAAACATACACAGAATGAAAAATAGATTAAGTAATACAGAAGATCACATAAGTGATTTTGAAGACAGAAATGATAGCTGTTGGGAAGTCACTGCATAGCGCAGGGAGATCAGCTTTGTGCTTTGTGACCACCTAGAGAGGTGGGATAGGGAGGGTGGGAGGGAGGCTCAAGAGGGAGGGGATATGGGGATATATGTATATATAGAGCTGATTCACTTTGTTATACAGCAGAAGCTAACACAACATTGTAAAGCAATTATACTCCAATAAAGATGTAAAAATAAAAACAAACTGAAATACGTGATTACAAAAAATAATAATAAATAATAAAAGGAAGAATATTAAAATAAATGTATCCACATCTATATGTATATTTGATGAATAGAAACTTTAAATGGGTTCCATTTCTGTCATTTAAATTTTTTTTTTTTTGCGGTACGCGGACCTCTCACTGTTGTGGCCTCTCCCATTACGGATCACAGGCTCCAGACGCGCAGGCTCAGCAGCCATGGCTCATGGGGCCAGCCGCTCCACAGCATGTGGGATCTTCCCGGCCCGGGGCACGAACACGTGTCCCCTGCATCGGCAGGCGGACTCTCAACCACTGCACCACCAGGGAAGCCCTTTCATTTTAAATTTAAAAATTTTTATTGGAGTAGAGTTGATTTACAGTGTTGTGTTAGTTTCTGCTGTTTAGCAAAATGAATCAGTTATACATATATGTATATCCACTCTTTTTAGATTCTTTTCCCATATAGGTCATTACAGAATATTGAGTAGAATTCCCTGTGCTGTACAGTAGGTCCTTATTAGTTATCTATATTATATATAGCAGTTCGTACATGTCAATCCCAATCTCCAAATTTATCTTCCTCCCCCTTTCCTCCCTGGTAACCATAAGTTTGTTTTCTACATCTGTGACACTATTTCTATTTTGTAAATAAGTTAATTTGCACCATTTTTTAGATTCCACATATAAGCGATATCTTATGATATTTGTCTTTCTCTGTTTGACTTACATCACTCAATATGACAATCTCTAGGTCCAACCATGGCATTATTTCATTCTTTTTATAGCTAAGTAATATTTCATTGAATATATCACATATTTATCCATTCCTCTGTCAATGGACATTTAGGTTGCTTCCATGTCCTGGCTATTGTAAATAGTGCTGCAATGAACATTAGGGTGCATGTATCTTTTCGAATTATGGTTTTCTCTGATATATGTCCAAGAGTTGGATTGCTGGATCATATGGTAGTTCTATTTTTATTTTTTAAAGGAACTTCCATACTGTTCTCCACAGTGGCTGTACCAATTTACATTCCCACAGTGTAGGATGGTTCTCTTTCCTCCACAGCCTCTCCAGCATTTATTGTTTGTAGATTTTTTATGATGGCCATTCTGACTGGTGTGAGGTGATATCTCATTGTAGTTTTGATTTGCATTTCTCTAATAATTAGTGATGTTGAGCATCTTTTCATTTGCTTTTTGGCCATCTGTATGCCTTTGGATAAATGTCTATTTAGATCTGCCCATTTTTTGATTAGGTTGTTTGCTCTTTTTGATATTGAGCTGTATAAGCTGTTCATATATTTTGTAGATTAATACCTTGCTGGTTGCTTCATTTGCAAATATTTTCTCCCATTATGAAGACACACAGACTTAAAGTGAGAGAATGGAAAAAGATATTCCATGCAAATTGAAACTAAAAGAAAGCTGGGGTAGCAATACTCATATCAGACAAAGGATATTTTAAAACAAAGTCTATTAAAGAAAAAGAGGGGCATTATATAATAAGAGGATCAATATAAGAAGAGGATGTAATGTTCATAAACATACATGCACCTGGTATAGGAGCACCTACATATATGATGGAAATATCAACTGACATAAAGGGAGAAATTGACAATAATGCAATAAAAGTGGGGGACTTTAACACCCCACTTCCATCAATGAACAGATCATCTAGACAGAAAATCAGAAAGGAAACTGTGGTCTTAAATGACACATTATACCTCTTAGACTCAAGAGATATCTACAGGACATTCAATCCAAAAGCAGCAGAATACACATTGTTTTCAAGTTCACATGGAAGATTCTCCAGGATATATCACATGCTAGGCCAAAAAAGAAGTTTCAATAAATTTAAGAGGATAGAAATTATATCAATCACTTTTCCAAAAACAATATGAAACTAGAAATTAATAATGGGAAGAAAAATGAGAAAAACACAAACACGTGGAGAATAAACAACATGCTATTAAAAACCAATGGGTCAACAAAGAAATCAAACAGGAAATCAGGAAACACATCAAGAAAAATAAAAATGGAAACACAACTTTCCAAAATCTATGGGAGATAGCAATGACAGTTTTAAGAGGGAAGTTTGTAGCGATATAGGCCTACCTCAAGAAATAAGAAAGATGTCAAACATTCTAACCTACCATGTAAAGGAATTAGAAAAAAAAGAACAAAAAAAGCCTAAATTCAGCAGAAGAAAGGAAATAATAAAGGTTAGAGAGAAAATAAATAGAATTGAGATAAAAGAAAAAAGAATAGAAAAGATCAATGAAACCAAGAGCTGTTTTTTTTAAAAGATGAAATTGATAAGCCTTTAGCCAAGATCATTAAGAAAAAGAGAGATGACCCAAATAAACAAATATGAAATAAAACAGGAGAAATTACAACCAATACTACAGAAATACAAAAATCATAAGAGAATATTATGAACAGCTATAAATCAAATTGGACAAACTAGAAGAAATGCATAAACTCCTAGAAACATATAACCTTCTAAGGATGAACAGGAAGAAATAGATAATCTGAACAGACTAATATTAGTACTGAAATTGAATTAGTAATCAAAAAACAAACACGACAAACAAAAGTCCCAACAAACCAAAGTCCAGGACTGGATAGCTTCACAGGGGAATTCTAGCAAACATATGAAAAAAAGTTAATACGCAACCTTCTCAAAATATTCAAAAAAATTAAAAAGGAAGGAGTATTCCCAATTTTATTCTATGAGACCACCATTATCCTGATACCAAACCTAAGACACTACAAAAAAGAGAAAATTACTGGCCAGTATCTCTGATGAATATAGATGCAAATCTCCTCAAAAAATTGTTTAGCAAGTCAAATTCAACAGTAGATAAAAAGGATCATACAATATGTTCAAGTGAGATTTATTCCAGGGATGCAAATCAATCAATGTGATGCATCACACTAACAAAAGAAAGGATAAAAACCACATGATCATCTCAATAGATGCAGAAAAAAGATTGGACAAAATTCAACACCCATTCATGATAAAAACTCTCAGCAAAGTTGGTCTAGAAGGAACATACCTCAACATAATAAAGGTCAATTATGAAAAACCAACAGCTAACATCAAAATCAGGAATGAGAAGAGGATGCTTACTCTTGTCATTCCTATTTAACAGAGAATTGGAAGTCATAGCCACAGAAATGAGAAAAGAAAAAAATAAAATTAATCCAAATTGGAAGGGAAAACTAAAACTGTTGTTATTTCCAGAAGACATGTTACTACCTGTGGAAAACCCTAAAGTCTCCACCAAAAACTCTTGGAACTAATAAAAGAACTCAGTAAAGTTGTAGGATACAAGGTTAATGTATATAAATCTGTTGCTTTTCTTTTCTTTTTTTTGTTGTACGCAGGCCTCTAACTGTTGTGGCCTCTCCCGTTGCAGAGCACAGGCTCCGGACGCGCAGGCTCAGCGGCCATGGCTCACGGGCCCAGCCACTCCATGGCATGTGGGATCTTCCCGGACCGGTGCACGAACCCGTGTCCCCTGCATCGGCAGGCGGACTCTCAACCACTGCGCCACCAGGGAAGCCCCTGTTGCTTTTCTATACACTAATAATGAACTATTGGAAAGAGAAAGCAAGAAAAAAAATCCCGTGTAAAATTGCATCAAAACTAATGAAATATGTAGGAATAAACTTAACCAAGGAGGTGGAAGACCAGTACTCTGAAAACTATGAGACATTATGAAGGAAGTTGAAAATGATACAAAGAAATGGAAAGATAACCAGTGTTCATGAATTGGAAGGATTCATGTTGTTAAAATGTACATGGTGCCCAAAGTAATCTACACATTTAATGCAATCCTTATCAAAATACCCATGACACTTTTCACATAACTAGAACAAATAATCCTCTAATTTGTATGGAACCACAAAACATCCAGAATAGCCAAAGTAATCTTTAGATAAAAGAAGGTTGGAAGTATTACACTTCCTGCCTTCAGACTATACTACAAAGTTAAGTAAATAAAACAGTATGGTACTGGCACAAGAATATACACATAGATCAATGCAACAGAATAAAGAGCCCAGAAATAAACCCACACACTTATGGTCAATTAATCTACAACAATGGAGGAAAGAATATACAATGAGGCAAAGACAGTCTCTTTAATAAGTGGTGTTGAAGAAACTGAGCAGCTACACATAAAATAGTTAAATTAGAATGTTTTCTCATACTGTATACAAAAATAAACTCAAAATGGATTAGATACCTAAATATGTCTGGAAACCATAAAACTCTTAGAATAAAACATAGGTAGTACACTTTTTGACATAAGTTTTAGTAATATTTTTTGGATCTATCTCCTTAGGCAAGGGGGAAAAAACCCAATAATAAACAAATGGGACCTAATTAAGCTTAAGAGCTTTTGCACAGCAATGGGAACCACTGACAGAACAAAACGACAACATACTGAATGAGAGAATATATTTGCAAACCATATGTCTGAGGAGCAGTTAATATATAAAATATATAAATAGCTATTACATCTCAATATCTAAAACACAAACAACATGTTTAAAAAAATGGGTAGAAGACTTGAATATTCATTTTTCCATAGAAGACACAAAGATTGCCAACAAGCATATGAAAAGATGCTCAACTTCACTAAGCATCAGGGAAATGGAATTCAAAACCACAATGAGATGTTAACTCACATCTGTCAGAATGGCTATCGTCAAAAAGACAACAAATAATAAATGTTGGTGATGACGTTTGAAAAGATACCCTAGTACACTCTTGTGGAAATGTAAATTTGTACAGTCACTGTGGAAAACATTATGGAGGTTCCTCAAAAATTTTAAAATAGAACTATGATAGGATCCTGCAATTCTACTTCTGGGTACATATTTGAAAAAAAACCAGAACGACTCATTTGAAAAGATAAATGTTCATATGTTCACAGCAGCACTATTTACAATTGCCAAGATATAGAAACAAACTAATTATCCATCAACAGAAGAATGGATAAAAAAGATGTGATTTTATA
>RJWK010028005.1:0-26092 GCA_004363435.1 Platanista minor | reverse complement strand
TTTTTTTTTGCGGTACGCGGGCCTCTCACTGTTGCGGCCTCTCCCGTTGCGGAGCACAGGCTCCGGACGCGCAGACTCAGCGGCCATGGCTCACGGGCCCAGCCGCTCCGCGGAATGTGGAATCTTCCCAGACCGGGGCACGAACCCGTGCCCCCCTCAACGGCAGGCGGACTCCCTACCACTGTGCCACCGGGGAAACCCAAGATATAAGCATTTTAACAGAGACTGCTCTCAACTTCTTCTACAGGCGCCACAGATTCCGAGGCAGGTTATACAGATTCTTAAAACCGATAGTCAAAGTCCTTATAGAGAGAGGAGTCGTTTGGAATGAAGCGTTTGTTTTCTGTGATGTACGGAGGAGAATGGTGGCCTGGAGAGCGCCATATGCCTTCAGCAGAAGGAGATATATAGATTAGGAAATTAGGACAGTACAGTAAGTTTTAAAATGTTGACCTAATAAAGATGACCACCTAGAAGTAATTTTAACTTTCTTGCAAGATTTTGATTCAGTTCTAGTCCTTGCAAGAGGGTAGGAGACATACTTGCTTTGGAAGGATAGTGTCAAGACATTGGCTACATTTGTTGTCTTCTTTAACCTCTTGATCTTTGTGAATTCGCTCTTTGACTTATTTTGAACAAGTGGAAATGTTATTTCTGAGTTTTGTTTGAAAATTTTTTCTCTGAGGTGCTGAAAGTAATTTGTCAGGATAAGGGTCTAAGAGATCATGCCTTCCTTAACTAGGTTTTTAGATTAAGCTGTGAGATAGGCCCAGGAGTACTTAAAGATATTTGTGAAATTCTATTTGCAGTTTCCGTATTTTATGAAATTAGCAAAGCTTTATTGTATTTTTTGCCTGGGTACTCAGTTGAATAAAAGGCATAATAAATAAGAATTCAAAGGCAGAATTTTTATTGAGGGGAAAAATAAATTAGAAACAGTAATGCAATCATGCTCATATATATTTTATGGATTTCATGCATTCTGTATTTGAAAGTTTGTCAAGATATGCTTGGGTATTGAAATATAGATTAACATTGAAAGTTTTATATTTTTCTCCATTTACATACTTATTCCTTTGCACACATAAGTATAACAACTTCTGCCAAAATCAGTTGTCAGGATATCCTCTTCCATTATAATAACTGAATAATGAAGAGAATTGAGAGGAGCATTTTCTAAGTTAGAGAAACAATATTTCTTTCTCTGACTTTGGGGGTTTTGTATTTTGAGGCAAATTATCACACATATTCCTCTTCCATTTACACATCTCAGTTTGGAAGAGTGGGTTAAAATTATTCCCTACTGTGTTTCCCTGGTGGCGCAGTGGTTGAGAGTCCGCCTGCCGATTCAGGGGACACGGGTTCGTGCCCCGGTCCGGGAGGATCCCACATGACGAGGAGCGGCTGGGCCCGTGAGCCATGGCCGCTGAGCCTGCGCGTCCGGAGCCTGTGCTCCGCAACGGGAGAGGCCACGACAGTGAGAGGCCCGCGTACCGCCAAAAAAAAAAAAAAAAAAAAAACTTATTCCCTACAGACTTGAGATTTCAGGTAAAGCAATTAATGAGGGAAACAGAATAGATTTCCTTTTCTATGTTGCTGAAATTTCATATGTATGACATTACTGGAACCTCTTTCAAGCCTGATGGTAAACAATATACAATTACTTCTGAGTTGAACACAAGTGCCCCGTGGTACCCAGATATCCAAGGATGGGTTTGATATGCCTAGTGCAGATCTCGTAAGTCAGCCAGACTTTCGCTTGCTGTATAAAACAGACTGATGATTAAGCTTTCACAGTTTGTGAAATTTCACCGGGAAAGAAAATGTGGTTTCCTGAGCTTTGGCTGATCTGCGCAAACTAGATTGGAAAATCACAGGACACCAGGTGAGCAGAGTTAACACATCAGATGCTCAGGCAGCCAATGCCAGTGTTCCTATTTTAAGGATGCTCAGTAGCACTGAGGTACCTCCCCTGATTGCCTCGGAGCAAGTTTGCTCCTGTATCTTTCTGAGAGGTATATATAATGGGAATTTGACTCTTTTTTGAATATTCTGCTGTCTTCCCCCTTTGCACTTTCGGTTATATTTGATTACCTAAATGCAACCCCTGTTACAAACTTTTCCTTTTGACACGTTCCTCTTGCCAGTCAGCATTGTTTCTCAGCACCTCCCCCTGAGGAAATGTATGCTAATGGAATATTACCCCAGACAAAATAAAAACCATGGATAGGTAAACCCACTGCCTAAGCAAGCAAACTGACAGATCACGTGGTGCCTTGCATACCTTTGCATAAATGCCTTTTGGTGTATTCATTATTTTCTACATCCTTCCTAACTCCTCTCCTGTGCTAGAATAGTCTTTCACACATTCGCTTGTAGCTACAGTGAATTTACGCAAAATCTAAAGGCATTAGTCAAGGTTTGTAGACATATGTCATCATCATTGTCATTGTCATGATCATCACCGTCACCACCAAGACATACTGAATGCATTGTGCACCTGTTACTTTAATCGTAACTCATTTAATTATCACATAACTGTGATGTATTGGTAGGAATCGTTATTCGTGTATTTAGATGAGAAAGCCAATATAGAGAATTGAAATAACCTACCCAGTGACGCCCAACTATTAAGGACGGGCTAGAATTCAAACCAAGGCCTTTCTGCTTCTAAATCAATGTTTTTACTCATAGCAGTAGGACCTAGATCAGATATATTTGTGTTGGTACATTCCTAGGCTTTTAAAAATTTCCTCAATTTGTGCTACCCCAATGGGTGCCAGAAATGTCTCAGACTCTAAAGCATCTGTTCAGCTCAATTACACTTTAGTTCAGTTAGCATTTAATGAATATTTATTATTATTATGAACGAGGTACTGTTCTAGGTACTGGGCATTCAGAAATACCTAAGACACATCGTTTTCTCTGGCCAAGCAATCAGTGTAATGGGCTAAAGACTTAAGACATTATACAACCTTAAATTTTGTGTGTGTGTGTGGTACGCGGGCCTCTCACTGCTGTGGCCTCTCCCGTTGCGGAGCACAGGCTCTGGACGCGCAGGCTCAGCGGCCACGGCTCACGGGCGCAGCCGCTCCGCTGCATGTGGGATCCTCCCGGACCGGGGCACGAACCTGCGTCCCCTGCATCGGCAGGCGGACTCTCAACCTCTGCGCCACCAGGGAAGCCCTACAACCTTAAATTTATTAAGCAGATGTTTCTTTCCGTTTATTACGTCTCAGGAAAAAGTGCCTATTTACAAATAACCTACCTAGTAAGTGCTATGTTAACTGCCTGGAAGGATTAGAAAATTATTCTTCTAACCAGTGGGGCAGTTAGAATAAGATAAATGATCTGAAATATCTAGTGTTCTTAAATTGCTTCCAAAGAAACCATGCCTTGCAGGCAGTAAATGTCAACATAATTATTAATGATGTAATTAAGGATTTGACCTCTTAAGTAAAGCAGACATTCAATAAAATAATATTTATTTCATGAAATAACATATTTCTTCTTGGGCTCAGTGCAGAAGAAAAAGGAGTACACAGATTTCAAATGTCTGTATTTATCTTTTATTACTCTGAGCGTACAGCTTGAATCAAATGTTACAATTACTCTGATGAAGTATTGAGGCAAATTTGGCAATGGTATAAAGTGAGGTTTGAAATATTTGCTTGACTTTGCACCGTGTATTTTGAAGTCTCTCAGCATACATTTCATTTTAATCTTTTAAACTTTTCTTAAGTTTATTTATTGATTTTTTGGGGCTACTTGAGATTGGCTGGAAAAACGGCAGTGCCAATTGAATTATCATTATAATTGTAGATCAGTTTGGGGAAGATAGACAAATAGAGATAGGGTTTATTCTACTTTAGAATTCATTCAATTGCTGGAAGACATCAATATCAGTCTTAAGACAATACTAGTGAGGTATAGTAGATAAAAATTATTATAGTGGAAATCGATATATTCTTGGACCTCAGACCAACCATATAATTAATCTAGGTGAAAACATTTTTACTTATTATACATACAGATTTCCATCTGACATCAGCTTGACTTGAATAAGAACTTTAATAAACCTTCAGTGTTCATTCTTTCACCATCCTGTTTTTCTAATTATTGCCTACCTAATTTTCATTTGGAGATTTTATTTTTTTCATCTGTCTGGTTTATAAAAGACCAAACTAAGTTTTTAAAAGCTATTTCTTTTCTGTTTTGGTCTCAAATTCTGCTGGATAATGAAACATATTCTGAGAATCAGTTTATGTGTTCTCTGGTCTGTGGTACTGTAATCCTGTATCTGAAATAAGTTTGTGAAACAAATTGTAAAAGTAGCATCCAATCATGATTTTAGAGTCTTAATTAGTTTACAACATTTCAATAAGAAAATGATATTCAAGCATGATTCTCCACTAGTTCAACACTGCAAACCTTCAATGTAGATTTGTGGTTTGGTGTTTTTACTATACTTCTTTAATGTGGTACAAAAAGTAATCATTAGGGCTTCCCTGGTGGCGCAGTGGTTGAGTGTCCGCCTGCCGATGCAGGGGACGCGGGTTTGTGCCCCAGTCTGGGAGGATCCCACATGCCTCGGAGCGGCTGGGCCCGTGAGCCATGGCCTCTGAGCCTGCGCGTCCGGAGCCTGTGCTCTGCAACGGGAGAGGCCACAACGGTGAGAGGCCCGCGTACCGCAAAAAAAAAAAAAAAAAAAAAAAGTTTAGTTAAAAATGAAAAACTTTGCTTTGCAAGAGATACTCTTAAGAAAATGAAAAGAAGAACCACAGACAGTGAGCATTGAGCATATAATTGCATATTACAAGTCTGATGAAGAACTTGTATCCAGAATATATACAGAACTCTCAAAACAATAATATGAGAACCAACAACCTGTATTAGCTCCGGCTTCTGTAACAAAATACCATAGACGGGGTGACTTAAAAACAGACATTTATTTCGAACGGTCCTTGAAGTCCAAAATCAAGGTTGATGTCAGACAGATTGATGTCTGGTGAGGGCCTGCTTCTTGGCTTGTAGACAGCCACTTTCTTGCTGTGTGCCCTTCCTTCACTTTCTCATCAGGACACTAATCTCCTAATGAGAGTCCCACTCTCATGGCCTCATCGAAAACTAATCACCTCCCAAAGGTCCCACCTCCAAATTCCATCACACTGGGGGTTGGACCTTCCATATATGAATTTTGGTGTGATACAAACATCCAATCCATAACCCAATCCAATTCAAAAAATGAGTCAAAGATTTGAATAGACACTTCACCAATGAAGATGTAGAAATGGCATATAAGGACATAAAAGGAAGTTCAACATCATTAGAGATGAGGAAAGTACAAACCAAATTTACAGTGCATTACCACTATACTGCTATAAGAATGATGAAAATTAGTTATTTGTAGTGAGGTGGATGGACCTAGAGTCTGTCATACAGAGTGAAGTAAGTCAGAAAGACAAATACCGTATGCTAACACATATATATGGAATCTAAGAAAAAATGAAATGTGAAAAACCTAGGGGCAAGATGGGAATAAAGACACAGACCTACTCAAGAATGGACTTGAGGCTATGGGGAGGGGGTGGGGTAAGCTGTGATAAAGTGAGAGAGTGGCATGGACATATGTACACTACCAAACGAAAAATAGATAGCTAGTGGGAAGCAGCCGCATAGCACAGGGAGATCAGCTCGGTGCTTTGTGACCACCTGGATGGGTGGGATAGGGAGGGTGGGAGGGAGGGAGATGCAAGAGGGAGGTGCAAGAGGATATGTATATCCCATATACATATACATATGAGAACATATGTATATGTATAATTGATTCACTTTCTTATAAAGCAGAAACTAACACCATTGTAAAGCAATTATACTCCAATAAAGATGTAAAAAAAAAAAAAAAAAAGAATGATGAAAATTAAACAAGCAACAAAGAAGTTGTCATGTCAAGTGCTGGTAAGGAGGCAGAGCAACCAGGAAGTCCATACATTGTTGATCAAATGAAAAATGGTATGGCTGCTTTGGAAAACAGTTTGACAGTGTCTTATAAAATCTACACTTACAGATGACCCAACAATTATCCTCCTAACCATTTACCCAAAAGAAATGGAAGTTTGTATTTACACAGGACCCTGTATATCAGCTTTATTCATAATCGCCAAACTGTGGAAACAACCCAGATGTCCTTCAGCAGAATAGATAAACAAAACGTGCTATATCCATGCAATGGAATACTACTTAGCAACAAAAAAGAGTGAATTATTCTTCATACAGGCAGCAATGTGGATGCATCCATCTCAAATGTACTTTGCTACAAAAGCTACATGCTGTGCAATTCCACTTTTATGACATTCTGCGGGACAAAAGCAAAACTATAGGGATAGAGAACAGATTAGTGTTTCCTGGGCATTAAGATCGGGAGCAGGGGTTGACACCAAAGGGGCATCACAAGGAAATTTTTGTGGTGGTAGAATTGTTTTGTCTCTTGGTTTTGGTAGTGGATGAAAGGTTCTATGCATCTTGTCAAAACCCATAGCACTGTATGGCACAAAAAGTGAATTTCATTGTACATAAATTTAAAAACGAAGGCTGATGATGAATAATGGAAAAAAAGCAAACTGGCAGTATTTTTCATGCATGGACATTAATGAAGTTCACATTCCTGGACTTTGTTTTTCCATTTCTAGAAATTTATTCTTAGGAAAGCAGTCAATGATACAGTGAAGAATGTTCTTTGCAGTATTACTTATCACAGAGAAATTGAAAACATCTTAATTGTGCAATTAAAGTGAGGTAGTTAAATAAATCATAATATATTTCCCACTTACAGGCATTAAACTTATGTTCCTGTAGGTTAGTTACAGAGAGAAATGATCATGCTTTACTGATATGTCAGTTTACTCTGTTGACTTCTCCAGTTTAACTTAAAAATGTTGATTTTCAAACATTTGAAAACTTTTAGACAACTTGAAGTGCTTTCTAAAGGTATACCACATATTCAAGCTGGTCTAAAACCTTTTTCTTAATAGCTAGATATATAGCTAGACAAGTAGATAGATGAAATGAGTAATATTATTTCTGCCTTTATAATCATTTCAGTTCCTCTTATTTCTCTAGCTAAGACAAAATTGGGATGGAAAAGAAAGATAGTATCTTTGACTCAAATCATTTTCCTACTTGGAATGTCCTTTAGCCCCATTTTCACCAGTAATTAAAAGCTACATTATATATCAATGGTGCTTTGCAATTTCCAAAGTATTATTTTACATTAGCCTCTTTGATCTATCATCAAACCTGATAATATAATCAAGGATGATAGCAGTGCCCCACCTCCTACTTATACAAGGCATCTGAAGCCTAAAAATGCTTAACCATTTTCTAGGGTCACATTTTGGTAAGTATTCAAGGCAGAACTGAAATCCAGATGTCACAACTCCTCATCAAATATTCTGCCCTTTATAATGCACTGTTTATTTACTCCAAGATTTTCCCTTTTGAAGAAGCATGTCTTGCATTACTAAGGGCATTTATTCCATTATTGTCATTCTGCATTCATCTTTTAAAAAATTATACAGTCTCTCTGTAAAATTCTCATGAGAAGCAGGGTTTCCACACTCAGCAGATGTCCTCAAATTTTGTTCTGAGATATATCAGTGTGCTTTTCTTTTGGTGTCTGCTTCTGTGCCTTCTCGGACAGGACCTCCCCACCCTATCACCACCCCACCCCGGTGCAACCTCACCAAATTTCTGAGCTACCTACTGTGTCCAAAAGAGTTAGGATTATTATATCTCAAATGCAAACAGACAGAACAAGTCAGTGCCCAAAAATGAAATCTTGAAGCTCTTTTCGGAGACAGTAATCCTGAAAAACAGGCTTTTGTATGCAAAAGCCAGGCATATGAAAGAAAAGTGTTCTGTAAATTCCAAAGAGCTCCCTCCAGATATCAAAATGAAAGGCCAGAAGACTCAGAATACAGATTTAGCATAAGCCAGAATCCTGCATTGGCCAGTTTTCTGGATCAGAAAGGAGGAATCTAGGGAGGATGTTGAGAAGAGGTACATGGATATGAGGGTCCTTGGCCCTATCTCATTCTGCACATGAAATGTTGGGCTGAGGAAATGAAATCTATGGACATTTCAGATAGGTTAAAGGGAAAGCAAAAGCAGAGGGGCCGGTGCCTCATTCCCAGGTTTGAGACTGTAGGAAGAGCCTCTGCGCACAGAGTTGCTTGCATCCCAACATAAAGTGGTGGTGTTGCTGTAGTGAAACAGTGATGTGGTGTGTTGAGGCACAGCGTGGGTGTAAGCCAGCTGCTCATCACCCTCCCAATCTGGTCTCCCCAGTTTATTTATAACCTGGGGGCGATCCTGAAATCATGCCCCACTGTGGGAAGTGAAGGTGTTGACTGCCCCAGGAAACTGGGACTAGCTTGGAGTCAGGTCTAGGTGAGTATAAAGTGTGTGGATTAGAAAATCAGAAGCTGTGACAGGGACCCTAGAAATTAGCAGAGGATGCAGATGCACCTTCAAAGACTAGGTAATGATACACAAAGACCAAGTCGATGGAAATAGCTCGGCAGGGAACCAGTTGAATTCAAAGGAGAATGTGCAACTTTGAAACAGACATTCCTCTTACACTCAGCTGCTACCCAAAGAGAAGGGACGAAAGGAGAGGGAGAAACGTTGAGAAACTGAGACTGAGTTAACTTTGAAAAGATTTAATTTGATCATGAGGTGCTAAGTTACTTTAAATGGATATATTTCTGTTCCCCACCTCCTTCCCCAACTCCCATCTGGCCCTGGCCACCAACCAGAAATTAGGGCTTGTGAGCAAATTGATGTCATTGTTAGAAAAAAAAAAAAATTTTTTTTTTCAAGGTCCCATTTTGGTAGGTGTCAAAAACAGAACTACATTGTTATTTTTTTGTAAACCTAAGTGCGTAATTTTCAGACCTTTCCCACACACATAAAATAGTGGTTACTTCCCCCTGGAATGTGTGACTGAGACCAAGAAAATGTGACATTTCCCCACTGAGACATTTTATTAGATTTTACCTGGATTTTTTTTTTTTTTTGAACAATTGTAGTTTGCTCCTAAATCATATACTGTTTCTGCCGTTTTGCATCTTCTCTCACCCTGAGTAACACACAAGATTCATGAGCTAAAGGTGTTGGGATGCTTTACACTTGACTGATTCTCCGCTAGATCGGGTTTTGTGTAGCCGGGTACATATATTGTCCTGACAGTGAGTGGAAGCAATGCGTATCAATAAAGCATTGTGTTTAATAAATGGACTCTAGAGCCACGTTGCCCAGGTCCAAATTCAAGCTCCAGCATTTTACTTGTGTTTGGCTTTGGGCAGGTAATTTTATTTTTTGTAAGACTCAATATTCTCATCTAGATAATGACCATAATGGTAATTCTTACCTCATAGTTTTGTTGTGACGTCTAAATGAGTTGATATATGTAATTCACTTAATCACTAACATCTATTATGTACAATATACATGTCTACTATTATTGATGCTTTTTTGTTTACTATTGTTGATGTTTAAACGAGTTAATAACTAGGTGTAAAATGTAACATTATGCTGGGTACATTCTAAGTGATCAAAGTGTGAGCTGCTGTTCTTGTATGCTGAGGAACTTCATATAGCTTGGTCAGTTAGGCTTCTGAACAAACAACTCATCTGCCATTCGGTGCAATTTCAGCTAACTTCTGGCTTTTGTAAACATCCTTACCTTAGAAATATTGTTTTCTTATTTTTAGCTGTTATTATTGCTTTCCTAAAGTCTTTTCCTTTTGTTTGAAATTTCCTCTATGTTTATTTTAGCCTTTGTACTTATGTTCTCTCTTTTTTTTTTCCTTTTATCAACTATTAGAGTTTTGTTGTTTTTTACTTTTTGAGCATCCTTACATCATTATTATATTTTTTGCTTGTGTTTGTGTCATTTATCTACTCATACGTTGTAATGTTTTTGCTGAACGTCCATCCCTGGTCCTGTTCGGTCTTGCATTCTGTCTTAATCTTCCATCTCTCCATTCTGAACTCCTCTTCATCTGCTTATCTTCTCTATTTTTGAAAAGTATTGCCCTATTTTGCCTCGTCTTATGATGCAGTTCCTAGATAATCAAGGAACTACTCACTCCTTTCGGCTTATTTTTTCCAATACTAAATTTACTGGCTAGCTGCCAATGAATTGTATAGAATCTCTTCTTGGTGGTTTGGCATCAGCTAAAAGTAATGTAATGAGAAAGACATATGTGAGATATGAACCAGGATGCAATACAGCAAAACAGTTAAGAATATAGCTTGTAATGTCTAACAGGTATGTTTTCTAGTTCTAGCTCAGACACGTACAAGCCCTGATTCTTGAGCAAGTATTTTTAACCTCTCTGTACCTTAGGTGTGACCATAGTACCTAACTAATGATGTCAATATGGATAATCAGTAGAGAATATGGTCTGCTTAGAGTATAGCCCGCTCTGTGCTTTCCCAAATATCACATGCTGATGCCATTTTGTTATTGCAGTTGTTGCTTCTGTTATTATAAATATAACACTTAACATCAGATTTTTAAAATTTTCCTTCCTATATGTGCAAACTAGACAGACAAATACACTTCAAATGGTAAAACCAGCAAGCAGAAACATTAATTGAATTGCTGGCATTTCATAGTTGCACGTGGCTTCTGTTTAGCCCTTAGTTTTCTTTCATATTTTGTTGGTTTGAAATATAAACATTTCCTTAGCTGATTAGGGTCCCAGTCCAGAAGTGGCCAGAAGCTACTTGCATTTAGGGAGATATTTAAATTTAGAAAACGGAGTTAAGTGCATATGAATTTCAGTAAATTTGCTATGCGCCATCCGTTGACATCTTACTCAGCTGTCGGCAGGTGTCTAATCAACGTTTATTGGCATTCTTTTCTGAGATTTAAATAGGACATAAAATTTTATGATGTATTTCTGATAACTGCTTCATTATTTTCCATAGAGAGTGTAATAACACACAAGAGAAATATCGACAAAGTACCCAAACTGCATTATTTTTGGAAGATAAGGTAGTTTGAAGTGTGTATAATGATAAAATGCTGGTCTACTTTAAAAATATGACTGTAGATTTGTGGATATCTGGGTTTCTCTTTCTATTTTGTCTATAACTTTTCTAATTTTGGACACTTACAGTATAGGTTAGGAAACTAAGAATTATAGCTGTTTGTTCTATCACTACAAAAGAGAGATGGTAGCTCATAATATTAAATTCTAGTTCCTTAGGATTATAAAACAAAGAAAGCCACAGGATATAGTATATAGCATAGGTATGGTTTAAACATTAGTTGATGTGGAAAGCCCAAAATCTGAAAGCTACATTAGTGTTAAATTTACATGGTTGCTTGACCAGTAGCCAAAGAGAGTCTGTCATGAGCTATTTATACTTTAAGTACCGTATACATTTGAACCAGAAAAAGAAGCATTTTTTAGGGAATCCTGAGTTTATTCATATGTTCAAGAAGGTTTCTCTCAGGTGGACCTAGAGATTATCATACTAAATGAAGTAAGTCAGACAGAGAAAGAGAGATGTCATATGATATCAGTTATATTTGGAATCTAAAAAAAAAAAAAAATGATGCGAATGAACTTATTTACAAAACAGAAATAGGCTCACAGACATAGAAAACACACTTATGGTTACCAAAAGGGGAAAAGGCAGGGGGAGGGATAAATTAGGAGTTTTGTATTAACAGATACACACTACTATATATAAAATAGATAGCAAGGACCTACTGTATAGCACAGGGAGATATATGTAATATCTTGTAATAACCTATAACAGAAAAGAATCTGGAAAATAATACATATATATATATATATATATATATATATATATATATAATTGAATCACTTTGCTGTACCTGAAACTTCCACAACATTGTAAATAAACTATACTTTAAAAAAAAAAAAAAAGAAAAGAATCTTTCTTTCTCTCATCTAAGAACTGTTGCTTTTAGCCAGGAATTGGCAAGCATGAGAACAGTAGTATGAACTAGGGCCAGGCCCTAGTCTGGTCATCTATGCCAAGGTCTCCAGAATCACAGACAAAGAAAACTGAGTGATGAATATGACCCTGGGATTCCATCCCTAGGTATATACTGAAAATAATTGAACTCAGGGACTCAAACAAGTATGAGTTTGGATGAATGGGTAAACAAATCTGTGTGTGTATATATATATATATATATATATATATATATATATATATATATATATATACACATATATATATACAATGGAACATTATTCCATCATAAAATGGATATATACTATAACATGTGTGAGTCTCCAGAATATTATGCTAAGTGAAAGAAGCCAGATGCAAAAAATCACAACTTATATGATTCCACTGACATAAACTATTCAGAACAGATAAATCTGTAGAGATAGAACAGTAATTGGTGGCTGCCAGGGTCTGAGGGAGGAAGTAATGGGGAGAAACTGCTTAATGGGTAAAGGGTTTTACTTTGGAGTAGTGAAACATTTTGAAACTAGATAGAGGTGGTAGTTGCCAAAACATCGTGACTTACTAAATGCCACTGAAGTGTTTACTCTCAAATGGTTAACTTTGGACTTCCCTGACGGTCCAGTGGTTAGGACTCTGCACTTCCACTGCAGGGGGCACGGGTTCGATCTCTGGTCGGGGAACTAAGATCCCGTATGCCTCGCGGCCAAAAAATAATAATAATAAAAATAAAAAATAAAATGTTTAATTTTGTGTAATGTGAATTTCACCATATTAAATTATTAAAAAATTGTGAGTGACAAGGTTGGAGCAGCACCATATCCCATATTTTCAGAATCACAAGTGGTTTATATAAGTCTACTCTATGAGGAGAGAATGTGGAGTTTGTCATTATTGATCCCAGGGAGTGTGATGAGAACTGGGAGTAATTTTAGAGTCTTCTTGAAAGATGAATTCAATTTCCCTCTTAAATATACTCAATTTTTTATAATATTAGATTATAAGAGCTTGTGAAAATCACTTTTAATGACTAAGTTTCTGTCCCACATGCTGCTTTATTTTCCACACTTGCCTGAGATTTCAGTTGGTCTCATTGATCCATCCATGAAAATGAAAACAAGAAAGTATAAATGCTCTTCTTTTGAAATGAGTTCTCTCTGTGCAATTGGAAGATCATTATTACAAATGTAGATGGGCAGATGAGGTTATTCAGGCTCAAGTGCTTTATTTTTGGCTCTGAAATGGTTTAGATGAGCCACATATAAATAAAATGATCTGGATAATTATAAGCAGTCTTTATATATTATGTGAACTCATCTGTGAAGTTGTTCGTGGTTATTTGTACCCATATATGCACAGTAAAGCAAGTGCTTTCCATGGTTATGGCATAAGTATCTAGATTTTTTAGATCAAGAATGCCACTGGGTTTTGGCGGTGTACATCTTTGCAAACAACATGTTTTCTTCCTTCCTTTCTTTCTTTCTTTGTTTCTTTCCTTCCTTCCTTCCTCCCTCCCTCCCTCCCTCCCTCCCTTCCTCTGTGTTGGATCTTCGTTGCTGCATGCATGCTTTCTCTAGTTGCGGCAAGCGGGGCTGCTCTTTGTTGTGGTGCGCGAGCTTCTCACTGCAGTGGCTTCTCTTGTTGTGGAGAGTGGGCTCTAGGCGTGCAGGCTTCAATAGTTGCAGCACGCAGGCTCAGTAGTTGTGGCTTGCAGGCTCTAGAGCACAGGCTCAGTAGTTGTGGCGCACGGGCTTAGTTGCTTCGCGGCATGTGGGATCTTCCCAGACCAGGGCCTGAACCCGTGTCCCCTGCATTGGCAGGTGGATTCTTAACCACTGTGCCACCAGGGAAGCCCCAAACAACATTTTTTAAAAGGTTCCTCTATATTGAGTCCTCTCTCTGTTGTTGGACACCCTGCTGTGTTTGTTGTATAAGTGATTTCTAATCCTTAGACGATCTTTGAAAAGTAAGTGTTATTACTTCATTATTGCCAATGAGATAACTGAGATTCAAAGAAGTTAAGTGATATGCTCAAGAGGATAAGTGGTGCTGGGCTTCATCTTCAGATGCTTAAATGTGTCTGGCTAGGCCACCAGTGACTAGGATCCCATTGTGCAGCTTTTCTTTGGCAAGATTTCTTATAAAATAGCTCACACAAGAAATGAAGAGCCTGCCCATGACTATTAGCTTGGCTTCGCTGAAGAATAACTTCTCTGATTGCTCACCTTTCCAAATTAGTCCATATTGACAAGCTATCAAAGTGTTGGTGGAAGTATTGACATTTCACTGCACTGTGGAAATGGATATATCAGTTTATGGGAAAGCTTAGGTTTTAAAAAGCATCCCAGCACCAGAAGTGAATACTAAGGGTGCTGAATGATGGATGACTGGGGAGGAAGTTAAATTTAGGTCACGGGAAACCTGAGCGTTTGGGAATTGAAGGAAGGCGGAAATAGAACAAAATTGGTGTGTCAGTCTAAATTATTCAGAATTTGATGTCAAACTCTTCCAACATGGGCTTCCTCTTCTCCTCAGGCAGCTTCAGGATTAACTGTCTTCCACATACGTTGTATTTTCCCATCATTATACCTTTGTTGACAGTTGCATTGACTGACATGCCCTCCATGATTGCCACCAATTCTCACCCTTTCTCTTTCTCCTTGTTGAAAGCCTTCTGTTTTCAGACTAGTTCCCCAGAGGCCCTTCTCTTCCCTAAATCACTACAGCATTCTTTATTTAAAACACGCATTTGCAACTTGACATTGACTTTTGGACATTTACTTTGATCTTTATGTATTTATAGCTCATCTCTGTTATTAACCATGAATTCTAGGGGGATAAATCGTAGTATCTTATATTTATCCCATTATATGCCTTGGACATGGTATATGCTCGTCAAATAGTAGCTGATAATTTTGTAACTCTTGAAGGCAGGGTTTTCTCAAAACATGTTAATAAAAATACCATTTCTGGGAGAGGTGCTCCCTAAAAAAGGATGGCCTTTGGTCAAATAAGGCTGAAAAATACTACATACCATTTCCATCGAAGGACGTTTACGTGGCCATTGGCATTTTCAACACACACTGCTCTCCAGTGGTGGGACCAATTTTACTATTTTAATCTAGGACGTCTCAGCTTTCCCCCCACTGTTTAAAGTAAGAGCTCTTCAAATATCTCTTATTCATCAAAATGTTCTTTGCAAGACACTGCTTCAAAGTGTTTTTCTATAAAACATTATCCTCATAATATTCACAGATGTGGACATTGAATTTTGATTACATGTAGTTTGTATGTTTAGTTTGACCTGCTTACTTCTGTACTTGGGAAAGCACTCCCCCTAAGCTGTATTGGGGGGGGGTGTGCGCGCGTGCACGCACACGTACATCCGTGCACGTCCGTGTGCACGTTTGCATGTACTATACAGTGTGGACTCAACCTGAAAATAGATTGAGACTGAAAAGAGAGTGATTGGAACTGGTCTTTCAGCTCGATTATCTGCTAGAATCTCCATTACTTCTCGTAATACGCTTGAAAAGTTTTACTTGCACCTCAAGGGCAATGAGCCTGGACTCATTCACAAATATGAATGCAGATCTTAGGAGGGCACTAGCTTCTACTCCAGGCAGTCTTGCTCACTGTCAGCTTCTTTTATTTACTTCCTCTGAAAAGGAATATCCATCTCTTGGAGTTAGATACAATATGTCTAATGGGGAAACAAGGATTTTTGGAGTCAGAAAGTTTTCATTTGCTTCCCAACTCAGGCCTGTGTGACCCTGAGCAAGTTTTCCTTCCAGAGCCACTGACGCCTCATCCGTAAAACAAAATGGGTCAACCCTTTCTATAAGAGCATCTTATAAGAACAGTGCCTGGCACAAGGGAGATACTGCATAAATATTAGTTATTTTTTGTGTCAGACAGATTATGACAGGAGGATTCCATGGGCATAAAGTCATAAAGACAAAACTACCTGTCTCCTAGCGTTGCCATTCCACATTTCATGTTGTTGCTTCAAACCATAAATGGTTATACTATCCTTTATGTCTTCTGTATTTATGAGGTGACTGTGAATGGGGCGGGGGGGGCATAGTAAGAGTTGAATTGTTATCTATAAAGAAGAATATTTGAAGTCTAAAAATGGTGAATAAGTAACCTAAAAGAGAGCTTAGAGAAATTTCATGGTCATCATTTGAGATATGGAAAAGCAACTTAGAAATGATCCCCTTAGTCTTGTCTGTTATTGATAATTGTAAAACTCCATCCCCCATTATCACATATACGTGTGTGTGTGTGTGTGTGATGTATTTTGGTTGGACTAATTCATCCCATCATTCAAAGAGGGAATAGATTAGGGAAAATTTTGGACTTGCTTTCAACTTTTATCTCAACACATTATATAATTTTAGCCACAGATTCATTTCCATTGTGCACATTTAACCACTGTGCACAAACAGAATAAAAGTATCACTGTGTGATAATCTCGCTTAAGGTTACATATTTGGAGGTGAAAGCACCCAATAAAAAATTAGACTGATAATTTGTGGGGGGCTGCTGAATAGATTGCTCCACATAAATTGTGGTTTTCAGGCCAAAAGACTCCTCTGACTCCCATTTTGCAGAAATACGTGTACCTGTTACACAAGGTGTCCATAGCATGTCAATCCTTTCTGTCACCAGCCATCCATGGCTAAACTGTTCCTGAAGGAAGCCCACTCGTCCCTGGGAAGGATGACAGATGGCGGTTTTGATGATGTATCTACCTTTCTAAATGCCAACTTATCTCCTGACAGTTTTTCTTGAAATAAATATTATGAACGGCTGAAAGAAAAATCAGTTTTTTGCACGATATTCATTTAGAGACACCAGGTGAAGTCTTCTAAGTTAAACTGAAGTAATAGAGGAAGCCATGAACCTAAACGTTCCTGGGACTGGCCTCGATGTTACAGTAATGGACATCTGTCTTGCTCTGGTTGACTACAGGAGAAGATGTATCCGGAACTCTCTGCCCAGCATCTCCTCCTCCTGAACAGATGGTGTGTGAAATTCCCTGCCGGATGGATTGTGTGGTGAGCGAGTGGACAGAGTGGTCATCTTGCTCCCAGTCTTGTTCAAGTAAAAACTCCGATGGGAAACAGACCAGGTCAAGGACTATCCTGGCGTTGGCTGGAGAAGGTGAGTAATAGGAAAGGTTTCTGTTCCCTAAATCCAAATGAACAGTTTGCTTTCCATGCATGCCTTTTCTCTCTAATCCTCTGGTTTATCTGTGCTGGGTTCCCATATGTCTATGACTTTAGCCCATACTGTGTACAGGCCATGGCAATCAGGTGGATGTCAGTTTTCATTATACCTTTTTAGGGAGGGAAACAAGGCTTGGCTGATACACATCCAGCTTCCGATTGCTCGTGCAGTTGGGAACATAATTGGAATATGTCTGGTAAAACGAGTTCTAAATTAGGAATCAAGAGACATGGCTTCTTGACTGGGAGCTGCCACTAACACTGGCAGACTACCTGATCTGTATGTCCTCGTTTCCTGCTCTGTCAGGCTGGCATGTGGTGAGAGGGAAAAAGATGAAGGCTGTGAAAATGGCTTTCAAGAAGCTAAAATGTGCTATGGGGATATAAATGGGTGACTTCAGAACTAATTGGAGGAGCAGCTGTTCCTGTCATTTAAAGCAATGGTCTCTGTCCCCAGACACATATGTCATTTCATTTCTCTCGGGCCCTCCCTTGGCTTTGTCTGCCGACAGCTCAGCTGTGGGACAGCAGAGCAATATGGCCACTGGCTTTGAGGGACTCCTTTTTAGACAAGATTCTGTCTGTGGTCCTAAGAAATGGGGCCAGGGTCAAGAGGAATGAAAATTTTCGTATTCTTAAAAGTGCAGTGGCCTCCCCCTCTTGTCTGTTATATTTCTGGAAGGAGAAAAAAGTCAATATAATGGGGACAAAAAATAGCAAGAATAACAAAGCTAAGGTCACAAATCTTCCTGAGCATTTGGCCCACTGAATAAAACATTGTAGTGGGGGAGAGTAGGAAAAAAATCAATACTTTAGATAAATACCAGTTTTGACATGGATATAAAATTGTGAAAGAAAAGATAGTAATGAAATCTGATTGTCTGACTCACCCAAGAATATAAGGCTGCACATTTGTCTGGTCTTCCTGCCAGTGTATAACACATTGTCAGATATTATCTCAGAGTTTAAGGATGGGCTCTCTCCTGCCAAACTTTAAGAGAGATTTCTGGATTTCTCAAACTGCAGTAAAATGCACTGCTTGAGGGAGGATGGATGTCTTAAAGTGGTTCTCTGAGAAAAATAATACAGTCTTAGGAAAGAGAGACCATGTGTAGGTAATGTGTGTGTGTGTGTAAGTATTTGTGTTTGATCTTATATCACTTCAAGGTCATGGGCCATTATATCTAACTGACTAATTTATGTAGGCATAATCATATTAAAATATAAGCAGATTTCTCTGGAGTTTATCTCAGAGATACATGACGCAGAGGTGAGCAGTAGAATCAATTGATTTTTAAAATCTAATTGGCATACCGTTACCTGTTATTGAGGAGATACAGGTGCAATGTATTGTCCTCAGGATAAAAGAACCATGACCATAGTGTCAGAAATGGGGTGCGGTAGCCCAGGCCTTTGGAATGTTGTATCAAAATGCTGTCTTTCTAGACCATTAAAACAGTAAAAACAACAAAAAATAAGAATGGCAGTAACAACAGCAACAGCAACATGGTAATAACAGCAACAACTCTGTATTCTTTTTTATTTTTATTTTTGCAGGTGGGAAACCATGCCCCCCTAGTCAGGCCCTCCAAGAATATCGTTCGTGCAATGACCATTCCTGTATGCAACTCTACTGGGAGACATCAGCTTGGGGCCCCTGTTCCGAAGACACATTGGTAACTGCCCTTAATGCAACCATTGGCTGGAATGGAGAAGCTACGTGTGGTGTGGGCATTCAGATGCGGAGGGTCTTCTGTGTCAAGAGTCATGTGGGACAAGTGATGACAAAAAGGTATTATCAATAATTAATTGAAAGTGCATAAGACTATTGCACAGTTGAGTATTTTTAGTCAGAAACATTTTTCATGCACTGACTATGTCTCAGTCTGTGCTAGAGTAAGAGATTTTTGTTTTGCTTTGTTTTATTTGACTCTTAAAGACTAAAACATGTGCCTCAACCAAAGGTAGACACTTTTTTGTTATGTATGCATTAATTAATGGAGAACAGTAAATATAATGCCCACAAATATTGAATCTGCTCGAGTAATCAAACTTTCTAGAGCTGATATCAATATTTTGGGCTCTTTTTCAATCACATAAAGACTAGGTCCACAAGAAGGTAGGTCATGCACTTTCAAAATATGGGGCCGTGTTATACTGTTCTTTAGATCTCATTGACCTTGTCTGCAGTGAGCAATAAATCCATATAGACACTTTGAATAGACTAGTCCACGCCCTCAAGTAGGTTTACAATCTCATACCTGCTATGCTCTGCACATGGAGATGTAAATTTTTTAAAAACTGTAGGAGAATTTAGACATGAGGACTAGGATATAGATATCAAAAAGGGTCAGGGGCTTCCCTGGTGGCGCAGTGGTTGAGAGTCCGGCTGCCGATGCAGGGGACACGGGTTCGCGCCCCGGTCCGGGAGGATCCCACATGCCGCGGAGCCGCTGGGCCTGCGAGCCATGGCGGCTGAGCCTGCGCGTCCGGAGCCTGTGCTCCGCAACGGGAGAGGCCACAACAGTGAGAGGCCCGCGTACCGCCAAAAAAAAAAGGGGGTCAGGAACAATTGCAAGAGATAGAGGAAGAAGAGCAATTGACTGGAGAACTCAGCTGTGGGAGTCTCTTCTCCCACATAGACCAAATGAGAAGACATAACTCTTCCTCAAGTCCATGCAGGAAGGCTCATGGAAAAGAAAATGTAAGGCACCTAAGTTATATACAGACACTGGGTAACCGGCCTGTCCATAGAGATTTTCAAGTGGCCATGTTTGAACTAGTTCCCTTCGAGAGATGAAAGACCCCTACTCCAGCCACAGTAGTGGTGGGTCACCAGGATGGGCTGGTGCAAGCTTTGGTCTAGTGTCACAAACTAGGCAACTTAGAGCTGTTTCCCAGGAATCTTTAAGTTGGGAAAATGAAACCCTCTCTTCGTTCTCTTCATGATGTTCTAAGTATATGGATGGAGAGTTGCCATAGCCACGGTCGTGCCTGGTGGAAAAAGCAGGAGGAGAGAGTAAAACTGATGCTCAGAAAGAGGCAGAAACTGAAGCAGAACAAATCCTGGCAGCATCAAGCCCTGGTCCCAGCCCCACTAAGTGCACTCCTGCCTTTCCTGGCAACATAGGCAACTACATTTGGTCTTCTGCCTAATTCAGTCCAATTTGTATTGCTGTCATGGGCAACTCAAACACCTGATTAATTTCATCTTGGGGACCCCATGATGACGGGCTCTGGGCCTTATCCACACTGCCATGGAAGCCACTTCAGCTGTGCGTAAGGAAAGTCATAGAATCACAGTTAAGGAAACGAACTGCTAACGGCAGATATAGGGCAGACTGGCCAGGTACTGCTGGTTTTGGAGCATTTGATGAGCAGGTGGCTATGAAAATGCAAGGGAAGATGACTATGACTTGAAGTGAAGCACAGTCAGTCAGAGTTCCTCTTTTTCTCCTCCTAAATGTGGCTTCCAGAGGGCTGGGGCTGGATAGTCTTCATTGTTGCCACTGCAGATTTTAGAACAGTATCTGGCATGTAGCCATTGT
This sequence comes from Platanista minor, assembly GCA_004363435.1. Classification (NCBI taxonomy): domain Eukaryota; kingdom Metazoa; phylum Chordata; class Mammalia; order Artiodactyla; family Platanistidae; genus Platanista; species Platanista minor. Next base: position 5,289 of record RJWK010028005.1, on the reverse strand, counting down.
CCATAAACATTTTTAGAAGTCATGAATTAATTAGACCTGTGTGTAGGAAAGTAAAAGGGTTTGATGGGGAATGGATACGCATTGCAGAAGTTTGAGAAGCTGACGTTTATCCTTTGCTTTAAGAAAAAATATTTTATCTACCATGATAAAGTTTGGCAAAGGGGACTGCCTTGAAGAGTAATGAACAGATCATACGTATGACCTTCTGCTCTTATTAACTCATAAATGTTATTTCTGCTTTAGCATCCAACTCTAAATTGCTTGTGATATTTTTGGAGCATGAATTTATATCACCTGTGTGTTTCAACTTACCTGGTTTCCATAATACCATGTGGGCCCATTGGGTCAATGGGCCGATATAGCCAAACATGGACAATAATATTTGCATATCACTTGGATCAGGTGATAATCTAATTCATGGGGTTATGGTACAATCCTAAAAGGCTTATAAAGATACTAGGCAGACAAGAGAACTCCTTTTATCTTGAGAAGGACTGCAGCCCTGATAATGTTCATTTTTATGATGTAAATTTTCAACTGCTTTAAAAAAATGCATGAAATATTAGCTTGAATATACAAATAGAAATAAATATAGCTTAGGTATAGGAATAAATGCTATGTGAAAGGCAGCAAATTATTATTCTTTAGAGTGATGAGAAAATTTAGCATTCCTGAAGTCTGATCTTCTCCCTTCCACAAAACTTTTACCTCTGAACCACAACAGGAAAAATCCACTTGATATGAATGTAACTTGTTTTCTTTTCTTAGTAAAGAAGCATTAGAATTGAGACTGACAGCTACTAAATATATTATCCTCACACTTTAAAGGCTATTTGAACATGAGGGGATGGGTTATGTGTTCAAAGAGCCCTCTACCTCCTCGTGTAGCCTCATGATTATATTGAATGACAATTTTTTATTAAAGTCTCTGAGCCCATCAGCTTATACAGATGTTAACTTCTAATGATATTTTGTGACCAGAAAAACCATAGGGCCAAAAGTTTATAGTTTAAAGCATAATTCACAAGTGCATATGCTTTTATTTGGTAATCTACATAAGTAAGACTAAAATATTATTACAGTGAATAACCTCCAGTTTTACTCGGTTTTCAAACATAGAAACATGAATTGCACAGATGTTTTTCCTAACACACACACACACACACACACACACACACACACACACACATACACAGAAAGACATTGCTGATTACTTTTTGCACTTTTAATGAGGCTGGAGACTTAACAACCTAGTTTTAATTCTTACTGTATGTCTCCAAACCATCCTGCTAAACAAGAGGAGGCTGCACTGACTTAAGTAAAGTTAATTAAAATTCTTGAGGTTAGGGCTTCCCTGGTGGCGCCGTGGTTGGGAGTCCGCCTGCCGATGCAGGGGACACGGGTTCGTGCCCCGGTCCGGGAAGATCCCACATGCCGCGCAGCGGCTGGGCCCGGGAGCCATAGGCCGCTGAGCCTGTGCGTCCAGAACCTGTGCTCCGCAACGGGAGAGGCCACAACAGTGAGAGGCCCTAGTACCACCAAAAAAAATAAAATTCTTGAGGATAATGAGATTAATTGAGCTAAGAAAATAATACCTAGTGTCCAGTGAATCACATAGTGAAATAGTGAGATTATCAGCAAGAGAAAGTATCCTCTGCCTTGACCTTTCAGAATAATATGCTTTTGCTGTTTTTGATGTGAAAGCTATTGCAGTGGAAAAAATTTCCCTGCCATTTGTGAAATCCTTGGGGCGAGGGTAATGGCAATAGAAAGAGGAAAGAAAAAGAAAATATCCTAAAGAAAGAGCGACCTTCACAGGAGAAAAAAGAAGCATGTCTCCATGGATTGGATGGGCTATCATAATATGTTTTATCTCTAAACCCACTGCACAGGGATGCACAGAATTCCTTGCAAGTTTTTGCTTCCCACGGTTGGTGTGCTGGTGTCCACGTAATTGTATAGGTGAGAATGTTACCATAGCCTGAGTCATAGAACTGATCATGTCAGAAAATGAGGGCTAGCTAGGGCACAACTCAAACAGAAGTGAGGGCTTGTTGGGATATTTGGGGGATTTTGTTTGGTTTTGTTTCACTACCCAATGTTTATTTTTTCAGTTGCAGGGTGCAAAAAACAATAATAAAGATTTAAATCACACTACACAAAGCCATCCAAAGGTCCACTTTCTGCCTCTCATGGGAAAACGCTGGGCATTTGGTGAGATATAGTAATGGCGAGCTCCGTTTACACATGTAATTAAAAAGTTGGCAGGTTGAGATGGTCCCTCAGCCCCTGGGTAGGAGGACTGCTCCCGGAGGTGGAGCACAGTGTCTGCCTCATGATTATGGACACATAACTGAGAAATGGCAGATCTTTGTAGCTCAGTTTGATGCATTTCAGCACAGGAACTAAAACCTACAGCGTGACCAAGAGGCAGTCATTATGAAATACTCCAGTGCAAGCCCAGGAAAATATATGTGTTGAAATGAAGTGTATTCACCCTTTTAACAACAGTATTGCCAATCTAGAATCAGAGTGTTGCACGAGAGCAGGAAGTATAAATTATGACAAAAGGCAAGAAGCCATACTGTGTTTACTCACTAAAACATGAATCCATATGTTACCCTGGTTTTTAAGGCTTCAATTTTGTTTTGAAAATGGCTGGATAAATTTGCCTAATATTCCCAGAGATTTGTCTTCAGGCTCCACCAGCATAGAATACTTGTCAATCATTCACTTACCATTACTAAATACTTATACAGCATTAAGATCTGGTATTTTTAAGATATGTCATGAGGTGGAATTCTACCATCAAGGCATTCAAAATTAGTGTATGTATAACGCATGCCCATGTGCATGCACACACGCACAAACACACACACACACACACACACACAGAAAACCAGCAACACAAAAGATATCAAAAGCTTTTTTAATTTATTTTAGTCAGTGATGATAAACAATACAGAAAATAAACATTATAGTGTTTAGAAGAGGAGGACACATAAGTTGCTAATAGTCAAGGGTATTTTTGGAGATTAAGAGTAAATTTATGAAAATTAGAAAAGTGATGATCCGAACCAAGATGGCGGAGTAGAAGGATGTGTTCTCACGCCCTCTTCTGAGAACACCAGAATCACAACTAGCTGCTGGACAATCATCACAGGAAGACACTGGAACTCACCAAAAAAGATAGCCCACATCCAAAGACAAAGGAGAAGCCACAATGAGACAGTAGGAGGGGCACAATCACGATAAAATCAAATCCCGTAACTGCTGGGTGGGTGACTCACAGACTGGAGAACAATTTTACCACAGAAATCCACCCACTGGAGTGAAGGTTCTGAGCCCCACATCAGGCTTCCCAAGCTGGGGGTCCGGCAACAGGAGGAGGAATTCCTAGAGAATCAGACTTTGAAGCCTAGTGGGATTTGATTGCAGGACTTTGACAGGGCTGGGGGAAGCAGAGACTCCACTCTTAGAGGGCACACACAAAGTAGTGTGCACATCGGGACCCAGGGGAAGGAGCAGTGACCCCAGGGGAGACTGAACCAGACCTACCTGCTAGTGTTGGAGGGTCTTCTGCAGAGGCGGGGGTGGCTATGGTTCACTGTGAGGACAAGGACACTAGCAGCAGAAGTTCTGGGAACTAACTATTCCTTGGTGTGAGCCCTCCCAGAGTCTGCCATTAGCCACACCAAAGAGCCCGGTAGGCTCCAGTGTTGGGTTGCCTCAGGCCAAACAGCCAACAGGGAGGGAGCCCAGCCTCACCCATCAGCAATCAAGGGAATTAAAGTTTTACTGAGCTCTGCCCACCAGAGCAACACCCAGGTCTACCCACCACCAGTCCCTCCCATGAGGAAACTTCCACAAGCCTCTTAGATAGCCTCATCCACCAGAAGGCAGACAGCAGAAGCAAGAAGAACTACAATCCTGCAGCCTGTGGAACAAAAAGCACATTCACAGAAAGATAGACAAGATGAAAAGGCAGAGAGCTATGTACCAGATGAAGGAACAAGATAAAACCCCAGAAAAACAACTAAATGAAGTGGAGACAGGCAACCTTCCAGAAAATGAATTCAGAAAAATGATAGTTAAGATGATCCAGGACCTCGGAAAAAGAATGGAGGCAAAGATGGAGAAGATGCAAGAAATGTTTAACAAAGACCTAGAAGAATTAAAGAACAAACAAACAGCGATGAACAATACAATAACTGACATGAAAACTACACTAGAAGGAATCAATGGCAGAATAGCTGAGGCAGAAGAACAGATAAGTGACCTGGAAGACAGAATGGTGGAATTCACTGCTGTGGAACAGAATAAAGAAGAAAGAATGAAAAGAAATGAAGACAACCTAAGAGACCTCTGGGACAACAATGAGGTATCACCTCACACCAGTTAGAATGGGCATCATCAGAAAATCTACAAATAACAAATGCTGGAGAGGGTGTAGAGAAAAGGGAACCCTCCTGCACTGTTGGTGGGAATGTAAATTGATGTAGCCACTATGGAGAACAGTATGGAGGTTCCTTAAAAAACTAAAAATAGAATTACCATATGACTCAGCAGTCCCACTACTGGGCATATATCCAGAGAAAACTGTAATTCAAAAAGACACATGCACCCCCAGTGTTCATTGCAGCACTATTTACAATAGCCAGGTCATGGAAGCAACCTAAATGCCCATCGACAGACGAATGGATAGAGAAGTTGTGGTACACATATACAGTGGAATATTACTCAGCCATTAAAAGGAACGAAATTGAGTCATTTGTTGAGACGTGGATGGATCTAGAGACTCTCATACAGAGTGAAGTAAGTCAGAAAGAGAAAAACAAATATCGTATATTAACTCATGTATGTGGAACCTAGAAAAATGGTACAGATAAACTGGTTTGCAGGGCAGAAGTTGAGACATAGATGTAGATAACAAATGTATGGACACCAAGGGGCGGAAAGCTGCGGGGGGTGGGGATGGTGGTGTGATGAATTGGGCGATTGGGATTGACATGTATACACTGATGTGTATAAAATTGATGACTAATAAGAACCTGCTGTATAAAAAAATAAATAAAATTAAAAAATTAAAAAAAAAAAGAAAACTCAGCTGAGAGGTTGGGGTAAATGACTTTTCAAACCAATTTTAATCCTATAGTTCTGATTCTCCTTTTTTAATTTATCTTTTATTGGTATGTACATTATCTCAAGAGTATAGATAGGACTATATACAAAAAATAAATGTAATTTTGAAAGGTTGCATGCAAATATATTTTAATTGAATCATAAAAA
>RJWK010028004.1:0-26091 GCA_004363435.1 Platanista minor | reverse complement strand
AAAAAAAAAATAAAAAAAAAAAAAGTAAGAGGATGGGAAAAGATGGACCTTGCTAACACTAACCAGTAGAAAACTTCAGTGACCGTACTAACACCAGACAAAGTAGATTTCACATCAGAGAGTATTTCCAGGGACAAAGAAGTCCATTCGTCAAGATAAAGGCGTCAGTTCATCAAGAAGACACAAATGCTGAATGTGTATACCCCCAGTAACAGCTTCAGGGTACGTGAAATGAAAACTGATAGAGATGAGAGGAGAAATAGAGAAATCACAATTATTGCTGGCAGTTTCGATACCCTGGGCTTAGTCAGGGTTCAGCCAGAGGAGCAGAACCCGCAGAAGGTGTGTTTGTATCAAGAAGTTGAAAAGTCCATTCATGCAGTTGTATAGGCTGCAACGCGAGTGTGACAGCAGGTTGACGTGGGTGCAGACACAGCCAGCGCTGTTGTTCATGGGTGGAATTTCTTCTTTCCCTGGGGAGGCCTCAGCCCAGCTCTTAAGGTCTTCTGACTGATTAAGCCAGGCCCACCCAGCTCATCTCCTTGACTTAAAGTCCACTGATTAGGGACTGTAGTCACATCTGCAAAATCCCTTCCCAGCAGCACCCGGATGAGTGTTTGGGTAACTGGAGACCATATCCCAGCAAAGCAGACACAGCAGGAAGCATCACAACCCTCCTTCCCCCAACAAATGAGGGAACAAGTAGAAAATCAGTGATGACGCAGAGCACTTGAAAAATGTTATCAATTAACTTTACCTAATTGGCATTTACAGAACATTCCACCCAACCGCAGTAGAACACACATGGAAGATTCATCCAGATGGACTACATTCTGGACCATAAAATAGATCTCAGTAAATTTAAGAAGATTAAAACCCTTCAAATATGTTTTCTGATCACGAGGGGATTAATTTCAAAGAGGTCAGGAGAATTCTCCAAGACCAGGCAGCTGGTAAGTGGTGGAGCTAGGATTTGGACAGAGCCCTTCTTGCCTTTGAAAGATGCACCCACTTCCTGCTATGCCTCCCTGACTTCTGGGGGTGAGCAGGTCTGCGTCTGGTGGGCTAGAGATGTCTGGCACCTGGCTCCAGTTGCATCTTGTCAGATGCTTACAGTTGCTGGTGATCCTGTGTTATTAGGACCAGCCTGTGTAAACGCTCGTGAATTCAGGCTCACATCCATCATCACGAAGGGCCTTGTGTGCTCCACCCCTGGGTGCTTCTGTCTTCGGAGATGCCAGGGTGAACTGATGCGCCTGGCGTTTCTCTCTGAGGACCCAGAGATGCAGCAGAGAGAACATGATGAACTGGACCTGGGCCATCAAGGGAGCTGGCTGAGGAGCTGGTGTCCTGTCAGTCAAGGTGCAGAGGTGCTGGAGAAGGAGATCTGCCCTGGGACGCCGAGGAGCAAGCCCAGGCCCATCCAGTACCCTCCAGACACTGCCAGAACCTCTCCAGCAGAACTCGGGGTGGTGGAGGTGGCGGTGCCCTGAGTCAGTGCAGCGGGCTTCACACATCGCCCTCTCTCCCACAGAATAATAGAGCAGGTCCTGCTCCAAAACGGCTTGAACTTGGAACTCAAAACAACAGCTGAGAGAAAACTGTAATTCAAAAAGATACGTGTACCACAGTGTTCACTGCAGCACTATTTACAGTCGCCAGGACGTGGAAGCAACCTAAATGTCCACCAACAGATGAACAGATAAAGAAGATGTGGCACGTATATAGAATGGAATATTACTCAGCCATCAAAAGGAACGAAACTGAGTTATTTGTAGTGAGGTGGATGGATCTACAGTCTGTCATACAGAGTGAAGTAAGTCAGAAAGAGAAAAACAAATACCGTATGCTAACGCATATATATGGAATCTAAAAAAGCGGTGCTGATGAACCTAGTGGCAGGGCAGGAATGAAGACGCAGATGTAGAGAACAGACTCGAGGGCACAGGGTGGGAAGGGGAAGCTGGGACGAAGTGAGAGAGTAGCGTTGTCATATATACACTACCAAATGTAAAACAGATAGCTGGTGGGAAGCAGCCGCATAGCACAGGGAGATCAGCTCGGTGCTTTGTGACCACCTAGCGGGGTGGGATAGGGAGGGTGGGAGGGAGACGTAAGAGGGAGGGGATATGGGGATATATGTATACGTATAGCTGATTCACTTTGTTGGACAGCAGAAACTGACACAACATTGTAAAGCATTTATACTCCGATAAAGATGTGTGTGTGGGGGGGGACAGCTGAGGGAAATACCAGTATTAAGGTGGGCATATTTTTTATTGTTATCACTGCATCTCTGTCCCCTGGCGGGCTTCTCAGCTGCCTGCTGCAGGTCACTCCAGACCTGTCAGCCCAAAGTCCATCTGAGCATCTATCACAGCTCGCAAATGACCAGCACATCATCTTGCATACTCATCTGCTTTTGTAGTAAGTTTGGGTAAAAAGCAGCTTTGGAAAAAAGAGTCAATTAAATCCAAACAGATATTACGTGAAATATGTATGTGAACCGTGGATGGTGAAATGCTGGGTTCTCACGCGTGGCCCTAAAAGCTTGGGCAGAATGGGGTGTGGCTCATTCCCACGTGGCACGTGGCAAAGAAGTTCTAATTTTGGAACCCGGCACGCTTTTCCGAGGCCATAGAAATGGTAAAGCAAAGGAAGGGCCTTCCTGTACTTATCTGGTGATTGACAGGTGATAATGTTTTATTGGAGCAGAAACATTTCCGGACTAATTCATTCCTTCACTCATCTGGGTTAAAAGGGGTGGGGGGAGTTCCAGGGAGAGAAGGGGAAAATGGGAGTGGATTAAGGGGGGGCTGAGCTGAACGTGTTTGCCAAACCACACATACCCAACTTTCATAACTAAAACGAAACGTTGAATTAATCACAACAAATTAAAACAATATTTATTGAGGAACGGAGGGGCCCAACTTTATGTAACTTGTAGGATTTCCTCTGTCCCTCCTATTCTTTCCCCAGCCTCACTCCCCACTGGCAGATGAACTTGTTTTTCTTGCCACGTGAGTCCATCGAAATCAGAACACTACCTCGACAGGAAGCAACATATTCTGTAGTTACCCTGGGAGCGGGGAGGTGTCCGTTCTCCTTCCTGGCACTTGCCATCCCAAGCAGCCTGGGGATGTGCGCTCATACCCCGCTTCCACTCCTCCTGCCAAGGCCAGTCACTGTCAGGACATAGCCAGGCTTTTTTATTGCAGCAAAGTGAAACTCACTCACCGAATTCTTTCCACTTTTAAAACACTGCCTGGCTCACTTCTTATGGAGGTCGTGTTGACTCTTGTGATCCGCAGCTTATGAAAGCTCCTTGGTCTGTAACATAGGCCACAGGGGAATGTGACGCTTTATTCTCTCTCCTGGTAGTTTTGTGACTTTTCAATCCTATTCCAGTGACTGAACTCTCGAGACCACCCCCCTGCCCCCTCTCTCTGTCACGTGATACAGAACTGGAGATGGGAGGGGAGGACCGGCCCCAGGCTTGGGGGGTGGGTGACAGCTGGGAGAATAGAGGGGGAAGGTTTGGGGGGGCCCTGCTAAAAGGGGCTCGGGGGTTGGGCTGTGAGAATTGGGGGAGAGGAGGGAAGGGGCGCCACAGGTTATGAACTGGGCTCTGAAGGCTGGGGTGAAAGGAGCCATGCCCCTGAGTGGCATCTGCTCCGCTGATGCGCCGGGCCCTTCCCGAGGGCCCTGATGCAGAAAAGGAGCAGCATTGCCTGCTCCTCACCCTCAAGAGGAGTCCTCATTTTGCCACCAAAGGGTAGAGCGTGAGATGAACTTTTGTCATCATTCTGCCTGTTTTCAGTATACCCTGGACCCTGTTTTTAAAGGAGGTGTTTAGACTTGCTATGTTGGAAAAGCAAAAAAAAAAAAAACTAATGTTTTGTAAAACAAATATTCATTGGCTAACTAATATTTTGGGTAGACTGAGGTTTCCCCACATGTTAGGTTTGCTTGAAGAGGAGACGGACCACATCGGGGGAAAAGCAAGAGAAAGATTCATTCATTCATTAAAAGTAATTATTGGGTTAGAATTGCAGTCTTGCCTTGGGCGAAGAGAGGGTGCTGAGCGCTGTCATCGGAGGGTGCCCTTTCTCTTTCACAGCCAGGTGTCCTGGGTTCCCACAGACCCACTGGATCAGCCCACTTACTGGGCCATCAGAATTTTTCCCTTAACCCCCAACCCACCTCTCCCCACCCTCCCAGCATGGATATATCATCATTCAGGTTAGGTTGATAACCTGTGTTAGTAATTTTGTTTACAGCAGTGATTCTCATGGTGGGGGGTGGCCTCAGACCAAGAGCATCAGCATCACCTGGGAGCTTGTTAGAAATGCAGATTCTCAGGCCCAGCCCCACATTTGCTGAGTCAGAAACTCTAGAGGGAGGGCCCAGGCCATCTGCCTTTTAATAAGCCCTCCATGTGATTCTGACACAGTTTGAGAACCTCTGGCCTTCGGAACTGTGCACTTTAAATGGGTGAATTTTATGCTCAGTAAAGATTTCAAACACACACACGCAAAAACAGACCACGTGAAACAAAAATTATAGTGCTGTTCTGTGGGGTTTATAGCTGGTCAAAGTAAATATATGACAACAATAGCACAAAGGATGGAAAGAGGAAATGAGAACTTATATATTGTGGTAAAGTTATTTCACTATATGTGAAGTGGTTTAATATCATCTGGACAGACTCTTAAATACGTTAAAGTTATATATTTTAAGCCCTGTTGCAACCACTCAAAACTAAAAGGAGAGGTATAATCAATAAGGTTGTAGCAATGGAATCATAAAAAATACTCAATCCAATAGAAGAAGGAAAATAGTGACAAAAATTTAAAAGGAGCGGATTAAGACAAATTGGAAAATTAATAGTAAGATGATAGACTTAAATTCAGCTTCCCAATGAAAAGATAGAGATAAGATTGTGTAGAAAACAGAGGCCAATATATGTTCTCTCAAAAAAAATTTTTTTAACATTAAAACACAAGTGGATTGAAAGTAAACAGACAGAGAAAGTCACACCGTGAAAATACAAATCAAAAGAAAGCTGGGGTAAAGATATTAACATCATACAGAGTAGACATCAGAACAAGGAAAATTACCAGAGATGATCAGGGACATTTTATAGTAATAAAAGTGTTATTCTGGGGGCTTCCCTGGTGGTACAGTAGTTAAGAATCCACCTGCCAATTCAGGGGACGCAGTCCGATCCCTGGTCTGGGAAGATCCCACATGCTGCGGAGCAAGTAAGCCCGTGCGCCACAACTACTGAGCCTGCGCTCTAGAGCCCGCGATCCACAACTACTGAAGCCTGTGTGCCTAGAGCCCGCGCTCCGCAGCAAGAGAAGCCACCGCAATGAGAAGCCCGTGCAGTGCAATAAAGAGTAGCCTCCTGTCGCCACAACCAGAGAAAGCCCACGCCCAGCAACAAAGACCCAAGGCAGCCAAAAAAAAAAAAAGTGTCATTCTGCAGGAAGACAGAACACTGTAAATGTGCCCTCATCTACACGTGAAACAAAAAGTGAAGTAGACATAGAAAAATCCACAAATAAAGTTGGAAACTTCAGTATGCCTCTCTGTATGTTATGGAGCAAGTAGAGAATCAGTAAGGATGTAGAAATCTTAATCATAATATCATCTAAGTTGATCTACTTGACATTTATTGGACAATTTTCCCAATATCAGCAGAGTACACATTTTTTTACAAGTGCGTATGGAACATTCACAAAGCATGCTGGGCCGTAAGACAAGTCTTAACAAATTTAAAAGAAGTGAAATTATGTGAAGTATATTATCTGGTCACAACAGAATTAAACTAAAAATCAATAATATGTAACTCCAAATATTGGAAATTAAACAACATGCTTTTAAGTAACCTACGGGTCAAAAAATCAAGAGAAATTAGAAAATAATTTAGTTGAACAAACAAAGAAAGCACAGGACTTCCCTGGGGGTCCAGTGGTTAAGAATCTGCCTTCCAATGCAGGGAACATGGGTTCAGTCCCTGTTCAGGGAACTAATATCCCACATGCCACAGGGCAACTGATCCTGCATGCTCTAGAGCCCGCACACCACAACTAAGATCTGAGACAGCCAGATAGATAAATAAATAAATAGATAGATAGATAGATAGATAGATGGATATACGTATATATCAAAGAAAGCACAACATATGACAATTTATAGGATGATGCTGGTAAGGCAGTACTTCGAGGGAAATTTATAGCATTAGATGTACCTGTTGGTAAAGAAGAAGTTCTCAAAGCAATAATCTAAGCTTCCACCCTTCAGAGCCTTGAAAAAGGAAGAACACAATAAATCCAAAGTAAGCAGAAGCAAGGAAACTGTAAAGATAAGAACGGAAATCAGTGAACTTGGAAACAGAAAAATAGTAGAGGAAAATCAGCAAAATCAAAAGCTGGTTTTTTGAGCAAAACAGCAATTGAAAAGCCTTAGCCAGACTGATCAAGGAAAAAAGAGAGCAGTCACAATTACCAATATCCAAAATGAAAGAGGGACATCACTACAGATCCTACAGACATAAACTGCAATAGTAAGGCACGCAATAAGAGACTATTAACCTTTATGACAATACATTTAATAATATACATATAATGAACAAATTTCTTGAATGACACACGCAAAGGTCACTAAAGGAGAATTAGATAACACACACAGCTCTCTATATAATATAAAATTTGAATTTGTACTTGAACATTTTCCTACAAAAATAAACTACAGGCCCAGGTAGCTGGTAGCTGGTGAATTCTAACAGATATTTAAGAGATGAACAATTCCAGTTCTACAGAAATTCTTCCAGAAAATAGGAGCTGAGGGAACACTTCCCGACTCAATTTACAAGCCCAGAATAACCCTGATACCAAAACCAGACAAAGATATTGCGAGTAAAGAAGACTGCAGACCAATATCCCTCATAAATATAGACTCAAAAATTCTTAGCAAAATTTTAGCAGATCAAATCCAACAACATATAAAAAGAGTGACACATCACAGTCAATTCTGTTTACCCTAGGAATGCAAGATTAATTCAACACTTTAAAACAAATGAATGTAATTCATCATATCAATGGTCTAAAAGGGAAAAACCATATGATCACCTCAATATATACAGAAAAAGCATTTAGCAAAATTCAGTATCTGTTATTGACTTGTAAAAAAAAACAAAACAAACTGGTAATTAGGAGTAGAAGAGAACCTCAGGCTCTGATAATAATGGAGAAATAATGAACATCTGTGAGAAACCTGTAGCTCACATCACACTTCACAGTGAAAGACTGAAGGCTTCTTCCTAAGATTAGAGACAAGGTAGGATGTCTGCTCTTGTCACTTCTATTTGACATTGGGCTGGAGTTTCCAGCCAGTGAAGTCACTCCAAAAAAAAAAAATAAAGGGCATTCAAATTGGAAATAAGAAATAAAATCACCTTTATGTGTAATTCAACATGATCATCTATGTAGAAAATCCCAAATGATCTGCCAGAAAAGTTCAAGAGCTAACAAATTTAACAAGGTTGCTGGACGCAAAGTCAATATATAAAAATTAATTTTATTGATACATACTAGAAATGGACAATTGGAAATTGAATTTAAAAGGCAATACTATTTACAGTAACATCACAGAGTTTAAATACTTGGTGGTAATCTTACAAAATATGTTCAAGGTTTGTATGCTAAAAACTACAAAACGTTGATGAGAAAAAATATGAGAAGACCTAAATAATTGGAGAGCTATACCATGTCCATGGATTGGAAGACTCAGTTTTGTTAAGATACCAGTTCCCCCCAAACTGATCTATCGATTCAGTGCAATTCCAATCAAAATCTCACCAGACTTATTTTGGTAGACATTGGCAAGCTAATTCTAACACTTACGTGGAAATGTAAAGGAACTTAAATGGCTCAAACAATGTTGAAAAAGGAAAACAAAGTTGCAACACACACTGTATGATTTTAAGACCTACTATAATGCCTCTGTAATTAAGACAGTGTGACATTGTCATAAAGATTGACACGTAAACCAACAAAACAGAATAAAGTCCAGAAATAGACCCACATACAGATGGTCAATAGATTTTTCAACAAAGGTGCCCATATAACTCAATGGAATGAAGACAGTCTTTTCAACAAATGGTACTGGAACAACTGGATATTAATATGCAAAAAAGAGAGAAATAAACCTTGACTTAGATCTTGCCCATATACAAAAGTCAACTTACAAAGGTCATAGATCTAAAGGTAAAATTTTAAAACCATAAAACATGTAGAAGAGAACAGAAACAAATCTCTGTGATAATTTGTTAGGCGAAGACTCTTAGGATACCCAAAAATGACCACAAAAGAAAAACTTCATTAATTCATCTTTTTCAAAGTTAAAATCTGCTTTTAAAAGACACATTTAAGGAAATGAAAAGGCAAGCCACAAACTAGGAGCAAGTATTTGCAACACAATCTGACAAAGGACTTGTAGCCAGAATACTGAACTCTTATGACCCAATACTCAGACAAATAATCCAATAAGAAGCAGGTAAAAGATTTGAAATAATACACGAAGTAATATACAAAAAGATGCTCAACATCCCTAGTTGTTAGGGAAATCGAAATTAAAACCACTGTGAATGACCACTAGACACCTAGTAGAATGGCTAAAATAAGAAAATTTAAAAAAAGGAAAAACGTAAAGAAAATCAGACTATACCAAGCGCTGACGGGCGTGTGGTGCAACAGGAATGTCTCACCTTAGTGGTGGCACAGTCTTGTCAGCAAACGGTTTGACAGTTTCCTAAATAGGTAAAGTACCCTTTACATAGGATCCAGCAATTCTGCTTCTCGGTGTCTACTGGGGAGAAATGAAAACCTACATTCCTACAAAATCTGCGCACAGATGTTTATAACAGCTTTATTCATAGCAGCCAAAGACTGGAACCAACCCAAGTGCTTGTCAACTGGTGCCTAGATGAACAGACAGTAGTGCGTCCATACAGTGGAAGCTACTCTGAAAGAAGGAGGAACAGGATGCTGATACAACCACATGGGTCTCAGGAGTATTGTAGTAAGTGGACGAGACCAGACTCAAAGGCTGCGTGCTGTGGAATTCCACATACAGAACGTTTCAGAACAGAGAAACCACAGGGACAGAGAAGAGAGAGGTGGTCGCCTGGGGCCAGCGCTGGGTGAGGGACCGTCTGTTAAGGGAGCGGTGTTTTGTGTCTCTGTTGCCGGGGAGGGATAGCCTCGCCAGAAACACTTGTCAGGTCATCCAACTGCACGTCTGAAAGGGGTGAAATTTACTGTATGTAAATTATGCCTCAGGAAGCCAGAACTTAGTTAAAATGTGTAAAGCCATCAGCACAGGACCTGCCAAATGTAGTAGGTGCTCAATTAAAAAGGGGGTGGGGGTCCCATCATTGCAGCCCACCTGTCTGGGAGGGACAGGAAAGACGTCCCACGGGAGGAGGGGACCCTGTGGGCTTGGATGCGAGGAGGTGCTCCAGGCAGAGCGGGAGCCCCTCCAGAGGCAGGAGGGAAGGAGCAGCTTTGTTGGGAGCAGCTGAGCAGCAGAGGCAAAGTTTCTGGCACAAACCCCGCTCCCTGCTCCTTCCTGCCTTCGCCTTGACAGTGGGTCAGGGAGGTGAGGCTGGCCCACCCGCCTCTGCCCTTGCCCAGTGACACGTCCCTCGCTGGCTCCACGCAGCTGCCTTTGGTATCTATTTAACCGGGTACCGTTTGGACCCAGAGACCGAGGTGCCAGCCCCCAAGTCCCCCAGGTGCTCATACTTCTGCCTGGAGCCATCCTTCGCATCCCATCTGCCTGAGGATGCACTTCCTTCCCACCTGCTCCCTTCCCCTCTTCTGCTTCTATGAGGCTGAATGAGGTGCTGAGGGCAAAAGGGGCCCAGCTTGTGAGACTTTCTTTTGGGGCTTCCCAGCACGGGAGTCAGAGGTCCACAGCATTTGGGAAGGAACCCAGACATTTGAGGATTTATCCAGCTGACTTTGCCCCTGACAGCTCACCCATAAGTAAGCAAACTCGTTTTCCCAAGGATGCCCACCCTCTTGCCCCATTCCTGTCCAGCTCTTGGGCATACAAGGGTGCCATATGGGAAACAGGACTCGACCTTGTAGTGCCACTGTGCCAGGTGCAGCCATAGAGAAAGGCTTAGTGGAGACTGGGGCCAGGACAAGAAGTGGTGAAGGGAACCGAGGCAGGCAGTGATCGGTAACCGGCTGACAAAATGACAAAATGACGGGTGGACTGGGAGAGCAGATGCAAGCAAGCCAGTGTTTGAGTAGCCCTAAGTACGTGGAGGTGAGGCGGACACACAGAGGCTCCAAGTTGGCAGATACCTGTGCTGGCCTCGCGTCCACAGCCGGGAAGACCCCCTCCCAGGTGGCAGTGCTGCCTTCCCCCAAAGGGAGGGCCACACGTCTCTGACCAATTCCGCAGTCCTTAACACGGCTCCATCAAAAGAAGGCCTGCTCCACATCCTGCTACCTGGGCCATGCTGGGGTGGCTCCACAGAGTGGCGTGTCCCCCGCCCAGCAGCGTCGGGGCAGAGGGCCCGGATCTCCCAGCGACACGGGCAGAGCGATGGCGGAGGCACGGCAGAGCCACGGCCGGCCTGCCGCTGGAAGATCCCTCTGGAAAGTGGGAGGAACCGGCTATTTAACGTATTCTTTCTGCCAGCCCCCCCCCACCCCCACCCAAGGCGCAGCCAACTGGAAAGCTATCTTAGCAAGAGACTGGAAAGAAAAAGGCAATTTTTCTTGGCCTCGTGGTCTCGGTGTCCTCTGCTTTTGGCGTCGGGGCTGTTTGCTCTCTGATCGCTGCCGAGCAGTGGTGCTGGGCAGCGGGCGGGGCCCACGCCCCGTCACCTCCCCATCTCAGGTTGCGGGCACCTCTCAAGTATGCAATAAAGCGCCACTGTTTACACAAGCAAAAAGACCAGTGATGAAAGAAAAAACTCCAGGACCACAAAGACGGCCTTCACGGGTGTGTGGAAAGTGCCAGAGGCATTAGACCCCCGTGATGCTGTTCCCATAATCTTGTCATTAAGCAAGCGCTGCTGATGGCTGTGTTCAGGGGACACCCCCTCGCTGGCCCTCGGTTCCTGCCTGCCTTGGCTGGGCTTGTGCTGGGACGCGGGCGCGAGTACACCCAGGAAACAAGCTCACTTAAACAAGCGTACACGTGCTGGTGCATACGCAAGACACGCACACAGACGTGTGGACACACACTCACACTCCCTGGGGTTGCCCTGGGGTGAGTGAGACAACACAAGTTTCCTGACCTCTTACAAATCGCTCCACCTAAAGTAGACGCTGTTGTGGTTGCTCTTTGTTATTCTGACAATGATGACAGTGACAGTATCTTAGGTTCTGGGGCCCCAGGAAGAGTCCAGCCTGGCCCAGTGACCTTCCTCCTGGGAGGACCAGCGCCGCCGCCTCCAGGCCCCCACATCCAAGGGCGTCTCTGGATTTGTCGAACTCAGTCATGCTGACGGGTATGCAAACTTGGCCTCTTCATCCCCTTTCCTTATAAAAGCCAGCCCGTAATGGGAGGCTTCGCCAGAAGCCTCTGGAAACAAGAGTTGCTCTTCCCCAGCCAGCCTGGGTAGCGAGTGTGGAGGGTCTGGGCTGCCCCACCCGCAGGCTCCACGCGACGTGTTTGCGGGGAGGTGAGCTAGGCGTGGGTCACGTGCTGCAGAGTTGTTTTTGGCACCAGCCTCTTCTGCCGCAGAACACCAGAGGGGCTGAAGAGTCAGATGATAGCTCTAAGCGATAAGTGCGAGCCCCAGTACCCGCGAAATGTGGCAGGGCTCCCCCTTTTGCCAAGAAGAGGTAGCTCAGTCCAGATGGCGTCGGCTGCTCAGATGCGCCGGCCCAGGTGAGGGAGCTGCTGGGAGGTGGATGGAGGGAGCAAACTGCCCTCGCTGGAGGGTCGGCCCGCCCGGGGCTGGTCGGGCTGGCGGTGCATTGGCCAAAGGATTCAAGGAAGCAGCCCGTGACCGAGCGGAGGGTGGGTTCCAGGCTAGCTGCTGGTCAGACGGACCCTCGGGGACCCTGGACTTTGGACGGTCCACGTGAGTTTGGACTGCCCAGGGTAGGGAGGGGGGTCCTGGGGGATGGCAGGGTGTGGGGAGTGCCCTCCGTTAGCAGGAGGAGTGGGTGGGGGGAGTCTGGCCCGCGGTCAGCTCCTGCTGAGGCCCCGCCACGTTCCCGCGAGAGGCGGCTGGGGGTCCAGCGCTCCTGGTGGGAAAGCCCTTGAACGTGGAGGGCTGTGGACGCCCAGCGGTCGGTCCCGTGCTTGCCCGGCGTTGCCCACGAAAGACCCTCAAAGCGGACAGCCTCTCCCTTCTGGGGTCCCCAGAACCCCAGCACCCTCTGTGCCCACTGTGCAGGCTCGTGTTCAACCCAAGAACCCACACGTTCTATTAATAACCCAGTTCTCCTCTGATAAAACTGGAAAATCTCCTGCAGGTCCTCTAAGCGCAGCAATTCACAGCCTCTCTGTAATTAGAACAAGGCCAGATTATGCCGATTAGAATAATAAAGGAAAGCCTGCCTCACTCTGTGGATAACGCTTTTTGTGGAAACAGATTATGAATCACGACCCTGACAATGTCCCCCCCCAGAGTTTATTTAGGGTTTTTTTTGACTTGAAGAAGTCTCTGTAAATTGAACCTCAGAAATGCTGAGCGAATCCCAAATGTGGTTTATAGAAGAAGTTTGAAGTAGTCCAACTTAATTCCAGATTGCTTTTTTTTTTTTTTTTACATCTGTGAAATCAAAACCAGACAGATGCTTTATTAACATGCAGTGTCTAATGCTAATTTTTTTCCCACGGCTAGTGTAATCAGTCCCGACTTTTTCAGCTTCTCTCAGTGTTTATCTTGGAGTGGCTCGAATCTCTTCCGTCCTCTTTCTCCTCCTCCCGTGGCGTCCCCCGTCTCTCTTCCCCCCTAGCAGGGTCTCAGGAAGCAGCCTGGGCAGGGAGGCAGGGGTAGGGGCAGCCGCTGGGGTCTGTTTCCCAGACCCTCCTGCTGGGATCACGGCCTCCAGCCTGCTGGGCTCTGCCTCTCCCACCATTTCTCCTTCCGTGACCCCACTTCCACTCTGGAACTCTGGTCTGGCCCTAAGCATGAGCGTTCATTACACACCCCCCGCCCCGCTTTTGCCCAAGCTGCTATCCCACCCGAGTACCTACCTTATTAGCCTGAGAATGCCCCCGTCCCCCATCCTCCCAGCGTCTGTTCCTGTTTCACCAATTCCGTGACACCTCCCTCACCCCAAACACCGCGACTGGCTCCCTCCCCCCTAGGTCCCATCTCGCTTTGTAGCATCTGTGACATCGTGGGAGACTGTCTGTTGTCATCCTGAGTGCTGACTCCCGGGGATTGCCCCAGCTGCTGTGTTGAGAAGGATTCTGAGGCTGTGTGAGTCAGTAGGACACTGCATGCTTCTTTAATGATGTCATCGTGCGCAGGAAGGAGGTGGTGGTGGCAGCTCCCGGGCAGACGTCTGTGCTGAACATGGTCTGGATCCCTTGGTGCTTGAACCTGCCAGAGCACCAGAACCCCTGGAGGCTCATTAAGCATGGATCCCAGTCCCAGAGCTTCTGGTTCAGGAGGTGGGGACACTGATGCTTGTCCTGGGCTGGCAGCCTCAGCCTCCCCAGGAACCCTGTTCGAAATGCAGACCCTCACCCTGCCCAGACCTACTGCGCGAAAGTCTACATTTAAAAAGATCCCCAGGCGGCTCCTGTGTTTACCAGAGTTTGAGAAGCGCTGGCTTAGCCCCTCAGCTCCCTGGAGCGGTGACCCCGTGTCCCGTGTCTCTAGCAGTCTTTGCACATGCTTGTAGGACGGATGCTCCGTAAGCCAGGTGTTGTCTCATTTTCCCGTTTGGAAAGGAAGACCCTTCTTTCCCGAACCTTGTCCCCAGTGAGGGGAAGATGCTCTATTAAAACCCTGAAGGGTGGGACTTCCCTGGTGGCGCAGCGGTTAAGAACCCTCCTGCCAATGCAGGGGACACGGGTTCGAGCCCCGGTCCGGGAAGATCCCACATGCCGCGGAGCAACTAAGCCCATGTGCCGCAACTACTGAGCCTGCGCTCTAGAGCCCACGAGCCACAGCTCCTGGGCCCGTGCGCCTAGAGCCCGTGCTCCGCAACAAGAGAAGCCACCATGATGAGAAGCCCACGCACCGCAACAAGAGCAGGCCCCGCTCACCGCAACTAGAGAAAGCCCGCGCGCAGCAACGAAGGCCCAACGCAGCCAAAAATAAAGAGATTAATTAATTTTAAAAAGTAAAAATGAAAACACTGAAGGGCATTACATACACAGCAGCACTTTTTAAAGTTTCTGGAGGTTCAGCAAACATGGATAAGATCGGGGGGAGGGCTTGCCTTCAACTGTGCCTTCTAAGCGGTATACCTGCCCCGTCACCTCTGACAGCAAAAACGTCTGAGTGCACTTCTCAGAATAGCACCAGAAGGGTGAACGTGGTAACGCCGGGACGCCGTACCCAAGCAGTAGGTGGGGTACACAGGTCTCGTGAGGTGAAGGAGGAATTGACTTGGGGAGGGATATTGGGCCACGTGGACGCGTATGCCTGCACGGGCCTGGGACTCCTCTCTGGGAAGCACTGGGTATACTCAGCACGGATTTATTGTGCTCCTGCTGTACGTGGAGCCCTGGGCTGGATCCTGGGGGCGGGGAATCGCTCCCTGTACTGGTTGTCACCGCAGAAAAAGCCACAGAAATACTAACCAACCAGGAGGGAAGCAGATTCCGGGGAACTTTTGAGAGCCTCATGCACCATTCCTAACTCCCACCCCTTCCTGTCCTGCCTCGACTTTTCTGTCTTGTTTCCTCATCTTGAGCCTTTGTGCTGCGAGATGGGTGCTTGTACGTGGGGCTTTGGGCTTCGGATTGGTGGGTGGGTCCGAATCCACGTACGTAGCTAATCTGGATACATCAGGCCCAAACCTTCCCGCTTTTCTGGGCGTCTCTCTTTTTTTTTTCTTGGTCTGAAACGTTTTGATTAGTATAGACTCACAAGGGTGGGGAAGACTTTAAAGGCTAATTTCAGGTCCAACACCGACACATTTTAGAGGAGAAAAGAGGGAACCTTGGGCATCTGCCTGGGTAGTGGCTGAACCAGCGCTGACCCCCTTCCCCTCCACGGCCCCCACACGCCGGGCGCCGTGCTGGGCGTCTTGCACACCTCACACTTTTGAGCCACATAGTGGAAGAGATGACACGTGTGTGAGATTAACAGAGGCTCGTGTTAGCTGGAGCAAGGAGGGCGGGGAAGGATAGGGTAGCAGAGACTGAGCTGGAGCAGTAGGTCAGGATGAGATCACACACAGCTGTGTGATGCATGTGTGAGATTAGTCGTTGTCCTGAGGGCAATAGGGAGCCTTTGAAGGCTCTCGGCTGGGAGTAACACAAGCAAAACTGTGCTTTATAAGCATCCCTGTTGGATTTGGCGGGGCTGAGACGGAGGCTGAGGTGAGGCTGGTGCAGAGCCCGGGAGAGCGACGGGGTTGCTTGAACGAGGGCAGTGTGTGTATAAACGTGTAAATGGGATTTTGCAAATTGTTGCAGTCATGATTTGCCTTCCGTGGAGTATTAGTTTCCTGTTACCTCTGTTACAGACTTGGAGCTTCAAACAACGGAAATTTGTCCTCTCCCAGACCTGGAGGCCAGGAGCCCCCGAATCCAGGTGTCGCAGGGCCAAGCTCCCTCCAGAGGCTCCGGGGTGTCCTTCCTGCCTTTTCCGGCTCCCGGGGGCTCCGGGCTGCATCCCTCCGTCCCTGCCTCCTCTCCTCTCCCTCTGTCTCCCTCTTTTAAGGATGTTTGTGACTGAACTCAAGCCATCCAGGAGCATCTCATCTTAACTCACACCCGCGGCGTCTTTGCCAGGTAGGGCGGCATCCACAGGTTGAGGGATTAGTACCTGACGTCTCTGGGCCACGGTCCAGCCCCTCACATGGGGCCAAAGGGCTCACCTTCATTTGCTGGCTCCCTGCTAGCTGAGAGGGGCTTCTGTGGTCCCTGGCCTAGCCTGGACCTGCCATTGGGAAGTGCTTCCATGTCCATGATCTCTGACCCTCCCAGGAAGCCACGAGAGGGGCAGGCAGCTGCACTCCTGCCTGGAGAGAGGAAGCGCAGGCTCAGAGGGAGGGAGTGACTTGCCCCAGGTTGCCCAGCCAGCGGCACTTGCGGATGCAAGCCTTGTGCTCCCTTGAATGGCACAAGGGGAAGGGCTTGCAGGCAGGGAGGGCAGGCTGGCCGGGCCACCTGGGGAGGCGTCACGGGGAAGCCGGGAGAGAAGTTTACCACTCGGGGCCCTTTGGCTGCAAGGACAGAAACCCAGCCTAGCCGCCCCCAGCACAAGCGGACCTGCTGACCTGAGCCCTGAGGGCATGTGTCCGGCTCGAGGCTCTGCTTCCTTCTCAGGAGGGCCGGCCCTCACGACAGCAGGGTGGCGTCTGGAAGGGTCTGGTCACACCCCTGTGTGGCACGAGCTCCTTTCTCCAGGGCTCCCAGCCGTGTCCCAGAACCTCATCTCAGGGGCCTGACTCGGGCCACTGCCCCCTGGACCAGTCCCCGAGACCAGGCGACAGTTGCTCCGATGGGCTGGATCATGTGGCAGTTCTGGGAGCTGGTCAGCTCTGCCCAGACCACGTGACCCGAGGAGAGATGGGGGCAGGGGTGCCACGGGGGGCGACTGAAGTGCTGTCCCAGCAGCCGGGGCACGGACCCTGTGGAGCCGTGGCTGTCCTGGCTCACACGCTGACCACACAGAAGGCTGTGCCTCGGGAGTATCTCCACCCGGGGGGCGTTTGGTCCTGAGGCCCTGAGTGGCAGACCTTCTGACCACACCAGAGGATGACCTCCCCGCCTGTGTGGAGTCTGTGTCACACGAAGCTGGGGGACACATGCTCAGCTTCCACTTAGCCGTTCCCTCCTGAGTGTGGGGCAGAAACGTGTTTGCAAACAGCTATGAACATTTAAGACTCCGGTGACCACATCAAATGTGCACTGGGGAAAAAAAAAGAAAGGCGCTCCATGTGAATGCAATCACACGTCTGCAGTCAGCTCGGGTTTCTCTCTGACACCAGGGACATTCTGAACTTTATGGGAAGAAGCCTCAGCTGGCTGCACGGTCATCACTGTCCCACGTGTGGGCGTTTGAGCCTTCAAATCACGCACAGGGAGGGAACGTAGCATCCGCTACGTACTAGGCGCCGAGCTGAGCATCAGACGTCTGCTCTCCAGTCCTCAATGACCCTGAGAAGGAGTGTGGCCAGCCCCATCCTGATGAGGACACTGAGGCTCAGAGAGGTTCAGCAGCTTGTCCAAGGATGCCCAGCAGCAGGCGGCAGAGCCGCCCGTGCTGTGTGTTTCGGATGTCTCTTTTTAATCAGAACGTTTTCTGTGTCCTCGTGTGCTGCCGAACTAAAATGTCATCATTCTAGATGAGCTCCCAAATGCTGTCCCTTGCCAGCCAAGGGGACCGAGTGTAGGATTGGAGAGCCTCCGGGGTCCCTTAGACACTGGAGAGAGTTATGTGGGCTTAGCACAGGTGCTGGGTTTAAGGAGTTCTCCTGGGTGAGCAGGATCTGGGTGCCTTGAACTATCTCCCCAAGTCTCTGGGGAAGATAATCTTCACCCCTGTGCTGAAGCTGGGCCCCCATCCCAGCCACGGCGAAGGCGGGAGGGGCAAGTCCTCCCTGCACCCCCGTCAGTTCCTGCCCACCTTGGGTCCTGTGCTGTGACCCCACATCACAGAGTGGGGAAGGGGAGCAGTGGGGCCCGAAATCCTGCACGGTGCGTGCCGGGGTCTCAGTTTCCCACACGATGACCCCAGACTCAGGTCCCGCAGCTGGATTCAAACTCAGGTCTTCAGATTTCCTGGGGTTGCCCCACGTTGCTTACCCGCAGGGTAAGCGTGTTGCTTTACGGTCTGAGCTTCTGTTCTTCTGTGCCGTCTTCTCCTGTGTAATGAGCAGCCCGAACACCAGGGCTAGAGCTCCCAGCAGCTCTGCAGGCTCTGGAGGGTGGTGGAAACAAGGTTCGAGGGTGGCTTTCCATTCATACGCCGGCCGCCCTGCCCCGGCCTTCGCTCGCCCCCGGCCCAGCCCCGGGCCCGGCATCCCCGTGGGGCTCACGTCCTTGCCCCCCTGTGCAGGCGGGACCCCAGAGACCCAGAAGTCTAGCCACCCAGCTGGAGCTGCAGCTGCTTCTGCTCCCTGCCAGGCAGCTGCACGATCAGAGAGGCCGTGGACAATGCGTGCGCTAAGTGGAGGTGCCCTCTGGACCCCAGCTTCCCGGCAGGGTCCCCGTGCCCTCCTGGCTGTGGCAGCAGGCCTGCCAGGTAGGCCTGGGTCACCCTTGGGTCGTTGCCAGAGGCGGGTGTGTTATCGCTGAGAGCAGGCGTGCCGTCGTGCTGTCCGTCCCCTCTGTCCCCGCACCCACCACGAGGACGAGGGGCTGGCGCCCTCCTCGCTGGGGTGGAGGTGCCCTGGCAGGTCGCCCTTGCGTCGTGAGGTCAGTTCGTTTGGCATCAGCGTGGCTGCTGTTGTCCAACTCACCCTTCATCGTGTCAGGGCTCGCGCCAAGGATAGCGCAGTGTGTTGCTGGCACTGTCCCGCCAAGTGGGAGGGCCGTGGGTGGCCAGGCGTTACGGGTCCAGGAGGCCGTCAAGGGCAGGGAGACGTGAGGGGCTGTCTGCTGCTGCTGGGGGAGCATTCCATCTGCAGTGGCCGGGGCCTGGGCCTCGGGGTCCTGAGAGAACCGTGTGTGCTGTTGCTGGGAAGCCCATCACTAGTGGACTGGGG
This sequence comes from Platanista minor, assembly GCA_004363435.1. Classification (NCBI taxonomy): domain Eukaryota; kingdom Metazoa; phylum Chordata; class Mammalia; order Artiodactyla; family Platanistidae; genus Platanista; species Platanista minor. The sequence goes on along the minus strand of RJWK010028004.1, from coordinate 7,207 downwards.
GCAATGACCGTGGCCCCAGCCCTGACTACCTGAGAGGTTGTCGGCTTTTGCTCCGAGTTCTGCGCTCCACCTGACTGCAAGTCCCTGAGGGCTCCTATCTTGCTTCCCCTGAGGGCTCCTGTCCTGCTTGCCCTGAGGGCTTCTGTCCTGATGCCTCTGAGGCTCCTGGTGCCCTTTGGCCAGTAGAGCAGTGTTAGGGAGGCTGCTTGAGGAAGAGCCTGAAGGTTACAAACAGGAAGAAAGAGAAGTGCCAGCTGTACAGACGGAGTCAGGGTCTGAACAGCCCTCCTGAAGGACTCGCTATTTTGAAAGAATATCTGTACCAGGTCCCCAGCAGGACTGGTGTCCACAAACTTCATTCAGTCCAGCCCTGGGAACTGCCGGCACTGAGGTCTTGAGGGGTGCTCCCCCCACGGCTTGAGCACTTGGCCGTGGCTGGACCCTGGGTGTTGGGGACAGGCCTAAGAAAAGGGGCTCTGGGCTGGGCGAACCATAACGAAGGAGCCTGAAGGCTCCACCAAAGGTTCCAGCCTGCCGAAAACCCAAGGCCCAATGGATGCTGCTTGACCCTCAGGACACCTGACATCTCAGGTGCCAGGCACAGAGGTGGGCGGTCCTAGGGTTGGCCAGCATCTCCCCAGAGACCCCGAGGCCCAGCTCGTCCCGCGTGTCCTTAGTTGTTGCTGTAGCGTCGTCCGGCATCTGCAGGCACCAGGCCAGCTTCTTTCCGGAAAGCACAAAGGCGGCCCAGGTTCCAGCTGGGGCCAGGGGTTCCCGGGCCATGAACAGACCAGACTGCATCCTGAAGTTGGGCGGGTACTGGATTTGGAGTCTGAAAATCTGGATTTGAGATCACAAGCTGCCTCGACAGTGTGGCCTTGTCTCACTTCTGGCAAATGGGGTAATGACGTCACCACCCCGAGGGGTTCGGGAAGATTAATTGACAGGATGCATCCGAAGATACTTTGAACTCTTTTAAAACATATTTATTTGTCTTCATTCGGTCACAGAAAAGAGAAAGGGCCAAGGGAGCTGAATAAACAAGAGTAGGGGAGGCAGCATTGAGGGAGAGGAAAAAGAAGAGGTATGTAGTCAGAATTGGGGCAGAAGTCAGAATTCTTCCAACATCTCTCCCGGGAGCCAAGTGATAAACCTCATTCATTCATTCACTCATTCGTCAGTCCCCAAACACCAAGACATGGTAATAGGCCCAGGTGAGAATTTTAAAAGGAAAGACAATTCTTGCTCTCATGGAATATAGGCAGATAGGAAGTGGTGATTGTGTTTGATGGTGAGTTACTGGTCAATTTTGCCTCTCTCAAGGAGAGAGGACTGAATGTTTGCATCCCCCCAAATTCATTCAGTGAAGCCCTAGCCACCAGCGGGGTGGTATTTGGAGGTGGGGCCTTTGAAGGTAGTTTGATGTGGTCGTGATGATGGTGACAGTGATGGCGATCATAGTGCTGACGGTGGTGGTGGTGATGATGGTGTTGCTGATGGTGGCGGCAGTGATGGTGGCGGTGATAGGCTGACAGTGTTGATGATACTGACGGTGGTGATGATATGCTGATGATGTTGATGATGGTGATGATGATGTTGGTGATGGTGATGGTGGTGATGGTGTTTCTGATGGTGGTGGTAGTGATGATGATGGTGATGGTGATGGTGGTGGTAGTGATGACAGTGCTGACAATGTTGATGATATCGTTGATGTGATAATGGTGCTGCTGATGGTGGTGGTGATGATGGTGTTGCTGATGGTGATAGTGATGATGATGATGATGGTGATGGTGGTGGTAGTGATGACAGTGCTGACAGTGTTGATGATATTGGTGATGGTGATGATGACGGTGGTGATGATGAGGGTCCATACCTGTGGAGCATGGGCTTTGGTCCAACCACTCTCTCGAGCTCTTGACCTTGATTACCTGGTTATTTCCCTTTCACAAGTCAGCAAGCTTGGAGCGGTTGATTATCCTCCTCTTCTAGATGAGAAATCAGGGACCTGGAGATGAAGGCCCTTGCCCAGGTCACGTGGCCAGCAGATGGCACTGAGCCGGCCAGCGCCAGAGCTCACTCTTAACCACCTCAGGGTCCCGTCAGGTCATCCCAGCCCCGGGCGGGGGAGCGTGCGGACATGGAACACCAGGTTTGTCCCAAGACTTGGCAGAGGTCACTTGCCCTGCACACACCAGGCAGCAGGATGGGGAAGAAATGGTCTGTGTTAACTTGTATCATCTGCCCGCAGGACCCTTGTGGCTCCCAGGCCTGGTGGCCTCGGGCACCAGGTGCTCGAGCGGCGTCTGGAAGCACTCAGCTCCTGCTGGAGAGGGTGGCCTCCCCATGTAGCCTCTGCCGGGCGTGGGGCGAGGTCTGCAGTTTCACGCTGTGTCCTTTCCTCCTTCCCCGCCCATTGTGATTCGCTCTGGGGCACATTTAAGCCCTTCTTTATTTTCCAGTCCAGGGGTTTGTCAGCGTTTCAGTAGACTTGCATAAATCCACCTTTCCGGTGCCAGGACCGTGCGGCCAAAGGGAAGCGTCCTGTTGTTCTGTCCTTGGAAAGGGACGAGGGAGTGTCGGGTTTCAGGAGTTCGAGGGAGCCAGGCGATCGTGGACACTCACGGAAGGCTTCTCCGGGAGACCCCGCTGCTCTCCCAGGAAGCAATTCTCTCTGAGCCCCAATCAGGGGCCAGCTTGGCAAGGGGGCCCAGGCTTTGAGGCATGGTGGCAGTCTTGTTGCAAACCGTCTGGTCTCAGAACACAGCTGGGCTGCGTTGTAATCACACACAGATCTCGGCAATAAATAAGGTGTGCACGGACATGCTCTCAGATGAGTGTGAATTTCGGCAGTGCGCACCAACAAATCTCCCAGCCTTGAGACAGCTAGAGGAAGCCAGGAGGGGTGGACCGGGGCTGTCTGGGGGCCGTGGTAAGCGGTTTTTTGAAAACCACTTTTAGTTCACACTGATGGTTTGGTACGAGCCTGTGGATGTGAGGGCTTTCTGGGGAAGTGAGAGGCTGGTCGGGAGTGGATGTGGAGGCTGTGGCTGCTGCCCTCCCTGGTCCAGGGATGAGGTTGCAGTTCGATTCTGGAAGTCAGGCCTGCTTTGGCAGGTGTCCCTGGCACATCGTCAGGGCCTGACACATAGGTAGTGACAGTCTTCACCGAATGGGTGAGGCGTGTGTAATTTCGTTTAGAGAAAGGGTGGAAACGGACAATTGCTCTGGGACGTTGGGGTACCACAGAGGCTCAAACGAGAGCAGAGCTGTGGACATCAGGAAAGGGCCTGGTGACTCTCTTACTGGTCTTCATGCCCTGAGCTATCTAAACAGAAATCTCTTCCAAGAGTGATTTATATTCTGAGTAAACTGGTCGAGGACATCCTCTGTGGGTTTGGGAAGATGAGATGGAACGCCAGAGAAGATGATTTGATGGGCAGATAGCCGGTCCCACAATGATTGATTTGGGCAACTGGAACCATCCTGCCCAGAGGAGGCCACGGCGCTATCGACAGCCTCTCCCGAGGCCTCGGGTCAAATCAGCAACAGTCTGTTCTCACTTGAGGTTTGGGCTCTGACTCAGCCCCACCTACCCGGCTGCACCTGGAACGCTGGCACCTCTGAGGCCAGCCCTACCCTTTCAGTCTGGGGGGAAACTGAGGCCCAGAGAGGGCTGTGGCCCTTGCCGAGGGCCACTGACTGTGTGAAGCTGTGCTTAGCAGACGAGTGCCCTGAATCCCAGCCTGGGTTCATCTGGACGGCACCCAAGCTCGTCGGCCGCCAGCTCAGAGGGGCCGGTCCGGGGTCAGGTCTGCTGCCTGGACCAGGTTAAGGGGCTGGCTCTGAGGCGGATGGTTTTGTGACTCTCAGTGGGGAGGGCCGGCGAAGTTCAGCTCTCCCTGGGTCTGCCTGCTGCCGCGACTGGGGAAGCCTGGGCTCTGCCCACGGGGCTTAAACAGGAGGAGGAGGGGCTGGCGGGTCCACTGAGAGCTGACTGCACAGATGCCACAGGGAGTGGGGAGGGCCAGGTAGTGGTCATGCGCCGTGGACCCCGAGGCCTGTCTCACGCTCTCACGCTCACTGTCTGCCTGGGTCCTCACAATGGCCCTTCGCACCCTGGTGTCAACATTCGTCCTAGATGGGAAAGTGAGACTCAGAGAGGGCAGCCAGGTGCCCAAGGCCACACAGCAGGAAGGCAAGGCCCTGCGCCACACAGAGCTCTTCCCCAGGGGCCGCGCGGCCTCGTGAGGATCAGCCCCGCCTGTGCCTCCAGCAGGACGTCTTGGAGGGGACATCTCGCCAGTTACTCCTCATCTGGGTCATGGTCCCCAAGGGTATCTAGAGGAGAAACATCTTATTCATAATTTGTCCGTGGGTTTCTGCCTTTGACAGTCCTCGGAGCCTCGTGGCTGTTGCCCCAGTAAATCAGGTCGTGATTTACTGGCCTTGGACAGCACTGCTGGGGCATCCCATCCAGGAGGCTGGCTGTTCCCTCTCTCGAGGCCTCTTATGTGAACCGTGCTGCGGGGAGGGGGGAGATAGCGGCCTAGACCAGCCGTGACCTCAGGGGTCCTGCCTCCTGTACAGAGAGATGGGGAGCAGGCTCTGGGGCCACTGGAACAGAAGCTGGCAGGGATGTCTCTTACCACGGACCGCCCGCCATCTAGATGCTCCTCTCTCTATTCTCAGTGCTGGGTGCACAGCCAGTGCTCAGTCATCACGTGTCACGTGGGACTCAAGGCACAAACAAAGCGGGTGTCTTTCCCGAGGGCGTGTAGGCCAAAGTCTTGGGATGACATGACCAGCTTTGCGTTTCAGGCAAAGCCCATTCCCATTGTGGTAGTTGTCACTGCTGTGTAACAAATGACCCCGAGATGCGGCAGCTGTGCTCCATCTCACAATTTCCGTCCAGGAATCTGATAGCAGCTTGTCAGGGTGGCTCTGGCCTCACAGCCTCTCCGTCAAGATGGGCTTGTGCTGTGGTTACCTGAAGGCCTGCCGGGCCTGCAGGATCTACCTCCAAGCTCACGCCTGGAGAACTCACACTGGCTGCTTTTGGGGTCACCTGCCAGGTAGATGTCCCCATGGGGCTGCTTGAGCTTCCTCACAACCTGGCAGCTGACGCCCCACCCCCACCCCCCAGAGCCATGAATCACGGGAGCGAGGTGGTGCCTGTTGACCTCATAGGTCACACACTGTCATGTCCGCAACCTCTGTTCATTAGAGACGAATCTCTTAAGCCCAGCCCACACTGAAGGGAAGAGAATTAGGCTCCACCTTTCAAAGGGAGGAATGTCCATGCATTTCACAGCATGTTTTAAAACCACCGTGCCCATTAAAGCTAGATAAAGCGAGTTTCTTCATTCATCCAAAAAATATTCAATGAACATCTGCTATGTCCCCCGTTCTGGGGACCAGAGCAGACATAAGTGGCTGTCATGTACTCACATGGCAGTGGGTGAACAGACAACACATGGGTGTTTTCCACATTGTGTGGTTTAAAGGGTAAAGACTGGGTAAGATGCTGTTTCAGGTGGAGAAGGCAGGGAAGCCTCTGGCAGCTGACATTAGCGCAGAAACCCGAGGAGGTGCTGATCCACGTGGGGTCTCTACCTCCCGTGTTCACAGGCTTGCTCTGGCTGCTGGTGGATGGGAGGCTGGGCTGGGGCTCAAGTGTGGAAGCAGTGAGAGACCAGTTGGGGCGACAGCGGTGTCCAGACCAGCACCGTCCAGTAGAACTTACTGCCACAGTGGAAATGTTCTACACCTGCATGAATGCAATCGCCATCACTCACACGTGGCTTTCAATCACTTGGAATATGTCTCGTGCAGTCGAGGAAGTGAATTCAAAATGTATTTCATACTAATGACTTTCAACTTAAATAGCACCTGTGGTTCAAAGGTGGCTGTAGTGGACAGTGCAGGCCCACAGTGGCTTGGGCGCAGGTGGCAGGCAGCATGGGAGGAGGTAAGAAGCGGCCAGAGCCCGTGTATAGTTTGAGGGTGGGGCTGACAGATGTTTGATGGATGGGTGATGAGCAGAATGGGTTGCTAGTTGCCCAGGCCTCTGGACTGTGAAACCCGGGTTTGAATTCCGGCTTTGTTAACGAGCGGTTCTGTGGGCTGGGTGCAGTTCCCCAAACCTCGCCAAGTCTCAGTCTCTTAAGAGTAGGCGTCGTTGCTGTGCTGGCTTCTCAGGGCTGCCGTGAAGCACAGATGTGATGGTGACAAGCCCGCGTAGCTCAGATGCTGTACATGTCAACTCAGGGTGAGCCAGCGCCGGCTGGGGAGAGAGACCGTCTCTTTATCGTGCTCGTTCTACTTACAGGAATGCTGCTGTCTCCCCGGTGACCGGTGTCAGCCCAGGTTCCACAGGGGCTCCCCTTGGTGCCTTTGGGGAGCATCAGGTTCTGTGCTGTGGCCTGATGGCCCAGGCCTGGCTCTCCCTCTCCCCCAAAAATGCCTCCTCCTGGGCTTCCCACTCTGGCTTTGCAGGGATGGTCCAGGCTGCACGAGGAACCCTGGCCGGCTCCTCGGCAGCGGCCACACCTGACGTTCTAAGGGCTGTCTGTCAGTGGCTGTGCACCTGCCAGGCACATAGACGGGTCCCGGGCGCACACGCTTGTGGGTTCATGGCCATAGCACGGCGGCCCCGGGGCCCCAGGCTCCTTGGTCTGGGAGCCTTGCAGGGCACCAGCCCGGCCTGCCTGGGCAGCTCTGCACCTGTGAGCTTGTCCCCAGCGGCCTCCCCTGGGTCCCCGTATCCAACAGCCCCGCGACGAAAGGCCCACGTGACGGTGGACGATGGAGCTTCCAGAAAAGATGGGACCTTTTCATTATAAAACAGGTGTTTTCAGAGGAAAAATCCAGCCAATGCCGGGCAAGCATCTGACAGATGAGAGCAGCGGCCATGGCCAGAAGCCGCCCAGCCCCTCCCTGGGTGCCCTCATCTTCTGCGGTAGGAGGGGGCCGGCCGGGAAGGATCCCGCCCCGAGCTCCGGCCTCCGAGGCCGCTGCAAGCGTGCTGCCGTGAGCGGCGCCTCCAGCCTCCGGTGCTGGCTGCTGGGGAGGAAGGCTCGGCTGCTTCTGCTGCTCTCCCTGGACATTCTTTGGTGAGCGGCCCGTGACCACCTAGATTTTCACAGCAAAATAGGATCTGATGTCAGGGCTCCTGCTTCCCCCAAGCAACACTCGGGTTGGGGTGTCT
>RJWK010028003.1:0-26080 GCA_004363435.1 Platanista minor | reverse complement strand
TTTTTTTTTTTTTTTTTTTTTTTTTTTTTTTTTTTTTTTTGTTCTAACAAAATTTATTATGCAGTAATTACAAAGATTAAAGACTCTCCCATCTCAAATAAAAATAACTGTTATAATTACATTTGTTGTAAAGCTGGTTCGGTGGTGCTCAGTTCTCTTAGCTTTTGCTTGTCTGTAAAGGTTTTAATTTCTCTGTCGAATCTGAATGAGATCCTTGCTGGGTAGAGTAATGTTGGTTGTAAGTTTTTCCCTTTCATCCCTTTAAATATGTCCTGCCACTCCCTTCTGGTTTGCAGAGTTTCTGCTGAAAGATCAAGGGGATTTCCTTATGTTATTTGTTGTTTTTTCCTTGCTGCTTTTAATATGTTTTCTTTGTATGTAATCTTTGATAGTTTGATTAATATGTGTCTTGACATGTTTCTCCTTGGATTTATCCTGTATGGGACTCTCTGCGCTTCCTGGACTTGATTAACTGTTTCCTTTCCCATATTATGGAAGTTTTCAACTATAATCTCTTCAAATATTTTCTCAGTCCCTTTCTTTTTCTCTTCTTCTTCTGGGACCCCTATAATTCGAATGTTGGTGTGTTTAATGTTGTCCCAGAGGTCTCTGAGACTGTCCTCAGTTCTGTTCATTCTTTTTTCTTTATTCTGCTCTGCAGTAGTTATTTCCTCTATTTTATCTTCCAGGTCACTTATCCGTTCTTCTTCCTCAGTTATTCTGCTATTGATTCCTTCTAGAGAAATTTTAATTTCATGTATTGTGTTGTTCATCATTGTTTGTTTGCTCTTTAGTTCTTCTAGGTCCTTGTTAAATGTTTTTTGTATTTTCTCCATTCTATTTCCAAGATTTTGGATCATCTTTACTATCATTACTCTGAATTCTTTTTCAGGTAGACTGCGTATTTCCTCTTCATTTATTTCATCTGGTGGGTTTTTACCTTGCTCCTTCATCTGCTATGTGTTTTTCTGTCTTCTCATTTGGCTTAACTTACTGTGTTTGGGGTCTCCTTTTTACAGGCTGCAGGTTCATAGTTCCCGTTGTTTTTGGTGTCTCCCCCAGTGGCTAAGGTTGGTTCAGTGGGCTGTGTAGCCTTCCTGGTGTAAGGGACTAGTGCCTGTGTTCTGGTGGATGAGGCTGGATCTTGTCTTTCTGCTGGGCAGGACAGTATCCAGTGGTGTGTTTGGGGATGATTGTGCCCTTATTATGATTTTATGCAGCCTCTCAGCATTAGCTATGGGTGGGGTTGTGTTCCTGTCTTGCTAGTTTTTTGGCATGGGGTGTCCAGCACTGTAGCTTGCTGGTCGTTGAGCGGAGCTGGGTCTTAGTGTTGAGATGGACATCTGTGGGAGAGCTTTTGCCATTTGATATTACATGGAGCCAGGGGGTCTCTTGTGGGCCAATGTCCTGAACTCAGCCCTCCCACCTCAGAGTCACAGGCCTGACACCCGGCCGGAGCACCAAGACCCTGTCAGCCACGTGGCTCAGAAGAAAAGGGAGGAAAAAAAAGAAAGAAAGAAAAAAATAAAATAAAATAAAGTTATTAAAATAAAAAAATAATTATTATAAATTTAAAAAATTAAAAAGTAATAAAAATAAGAAAAAGAAAGAAAGAAGAGAGCAACGATACCAAAAAAAAAATTCACCAATGATAACAAGTGCTAAAAACTATACTATAAAAAAATGGGGGGCAGACAGTACCCTAGGACAAATGGTAATAAAAGCAAAGCTATACAGACAAAAATCACACAAAGAAGCCTACACAGACACACTCACAAAAAGAGAAAAAGGAAATATACGTTTATAAAAAGGAGGAATAAACAAATCTACCAATGATAATAAACTCTAAGCAATAAACTAAGATAAACATAAAACAGGAAACAAATTAGATTCAGAAAGCAAACCCCAAGTCTACAGTTGCTCCCAAAGTCCCCTGCCTCAATTTTGGGATGATTCATTGTCTCTTGAGATTTTCAACAGATGCTGGGTACATCAAGTTGATTGTGGAGATTTAATCCGCTGCTCCTGAGGCTGCTGGCAGAGATTTCCCTTTCTCTGCTTTGTTTGCACAGCTCCCGGGGCTCAGCTTTGGATTTGGACCCGCCTCTGCGTGTAGGTCGCCGGAGGGCATCTGTTCTTCGCTCAGACAGGACGGGGTTAAAGGAGCCGCTGACTCGGGGGCTCTGGCTCACTCAGGCCGGGGAGAGGGAGGGGCACGGAGCGCGGGGCGAGCCTGCGGCGGCAGAGGCCGGCGGGACGTTGCACCAGCCTGAGGCGCGCTGTGCGTTCTCCCGGGGAAGCCATCCCTGGATCACGGGACCCTGGCGGTGGCGGGCTGCACAGTCTCCACAGAAGGGAGGTGTGGATAGTGACCTGTGCTCGCACACAGGCTTCTTGGTGACAGCAGCAACAGCCTTAGCGTCTCATGCCCGTCTCTGGGGTCGGCGCTGATAGCCACGGCTCGTGCCCATCTCTGGAGCTCGTTTAGGCAGTGCTCCGAATCCCCTCTCCTCGTGCACCCCAAAACAATGGTCTCTTGCCTCCTCGGCAGGTCCAGACTTTTTCCCGGACTCCCTGCCGGCTAGCCGTGGTGCACTAGCCCCCTGCAGCTGTGTTCACGCCGCCAACCCCAGTCCTCTCCCTGCGCTCCGAGCCTCAGCTCCCAGCCCCGCCCACCCCGGCGGGGGAGCAGACAAGCCTCTCGGGCTGGTGAGTGCCGGTCGGCAGCGATCCCCTGTGCGGGAATCTCTCCGCTTTGCTCTCCGCAGCCCTGTGGCTGCGCTCTCCTCCGCGACTCCGAAGCTTCCCCGCTCCGCCACCCGCAGTCTCCGCCCGGGAAGGGGCTTCCTAGTGTGTGGAAACCTTTCCTCCTTCCCAGCTCCCTCCTACTGTTGCTGGTCCCGTCCCTATTCTTTTGTCTCTGTTTATTCTTTCTTCGTTTGCCCTACCCAGGTACGTGGGGAGTTTCTTGCCTTTTGGGAGGTCTGAGGTCTTCTGCCAGCGTTCAGTAGGGGTTCTGTAGGAGTTGTTCCACGTGCAGATGTATTTCTGATGTATCTGTGGGGAGGAAGGTGATCTCCGCGTCTTACTCCTCCGCCATCTTGAAGGTCTCCCCTTTAACCTTCTTATACCACTCTCATTAACACAAGATAATTTGGGATCTTTTGATGCTGTAGATCTCAGCAACCTCAGCATATGATTTTCCTTCTTTCTTTGGCCAGAGAACTTTTATCTTTTCACTTCAGGGAAGCACTTTACAGCTTCTCTTTGGCATATCTGAATTGCCAGCATCACTACTCTGGCGCTTTGAGGCCCTTATTAAGTAAAATCAGGGTCACTGGAACATAAGCACTGCAATACCACGAGGCGCTAAGTGACAAATGGCGGGATGCAGTTAGGTTGTTATTTAGAATAGAAGAGGATGATGATGGATGGATGGATGGATGGATGGATAAAGCATGGAGAGAGAGAAAGAAAGAGAGATTGATTTAATAAATAATAAGCATATCCTCCAAGAAAGCTGTGCCCTGAGTTACTTTACGGAGCCCAGCCTTTCTTTGGCCATCACTCTCCTCCTAGAACATCATCTTAGTGAAGGTGAACTAGCACCAGTGAATAGATGGGATAACAGCGATCTCAAAATTGAGCTTAAGCCAGGAGCTATCAGTAAGTGATGTGCCAGGCATTTGATACTTGCTCAATAACCTTAAAGTAAACATGAGTGTCCCTGTTTTCCAGATGCAGACGGTGAGGCCCATACAGAATAAACGATGTGCATAAGACCAGAGAGCTAGTAAGTGGCAGTGGCAGTTTTCAACCCCAATTTTGTGTGATCCACGATCCATGCTCTTAATCCCTATGCTGAGGTTTAGCATCTGTAAAGTCTGGGTGATGATAACACCCAGGATGGTATTCTTCACATATGTGAAGTCATATGTGGATGTACTATTTGGCCACAAAGCAACATTCCAGTAATGATGATGTGATCTTTCTTCTAATTGCTCTAATGAAGGACCAAGGGTGATAAAATGCATGGAGGGCCCAGGCTCCAGTCATCAGTGACATAAACAATAATACCATCCCTTGGCACAGGGAGGCGCACTGTGAGGAAGAAATCACTTCAAGAGCTGTCACACTTCAGCTGCTATGCTCAGTGAGTTTTGCATCCAGGCAGTTAGGCAATGAATGCATCTGGCAGCACCAGCACCTTTCTGGATGCCTGCCTGTCCAATCCCTGCTTAGCTGGCTCTTAACAGCCGCACTGAAGTCGAAACATTAAGAGATGACTGTCACCAAGCCACCTGTAGAATCCAGGGATGCAAAAGGGTAAGCCCCTCATTTCATTGTAAATGGAGCTTCTGGCAGTCCGATTCAGAGGACCATCCCTTAGAAATGTTAATGCTGTTTATTGTAGCACGCCTGGGATAATGGCATTTCTCACCATCTGCTTTCACTTAAAATTTCTCAGTTGCCTTTGTGTCCCGTTCTGTGGCTGCCACTTGGTAAGGATGCTGTTCATACTTAAGAAGCAGGAGGATGGAAAGTGGCAAGTGGGAGCCCAAACGAAATATTATTAATAAATATTTGCAGCTGCTGCTGGGACTCGGTGAGTAGCTGCCAGCGTCGCTGACAGAATTCATCTTGCAAAATGTACCTATGATAAATATCGACCAGGAGTGATTAGCAAAAGTTGTTAATTCATGAATGACTTGCAAGCACACCAGCGACTCGATCGCCACCAGTAACAGGATGCATTTTTTTTTTTTTTTTTCCTGTGCAAGGCAACCAGGAGCTTAAGGTCATGACATGGTCGTCATTGCCACACTCTTGGCTCTCTTTTTGTACCTTGATAGGTTCCGTCTGGAAGACAGATAAAATAAAAGAAGCAGAAGTGTCTGCAAGTTCAGGGAAATGAACTGTGGAAAGACCATGCAACATCTTTCCAGGCTCACATCAAAACGCACTTCTTCCCAACAGGCTTTTTGGCAACATCAGCCTTCTGCAGCCCTCCCTTCAGGTTCCCACTGCACTCATCTGACTCCGTCACACTCATTTATCAATAACATTTAATCGTATTTTGCCTTTTATGGTAAAGCCTTATAATTGTGCATGTCTTCTCTTCCCGTGTGCGCTGCAGGTTCTTAAAGGGTATCCATTTTCACCTCTTTTCCTCCATCACGGCCCCGCTAAAACTCCCATGCTTGGTCCCTGACACCTAGCCATTCTCATTAACCATTTCCTACATGAATAGCCTTGGGAATGAACACAGGAACGGGTGGCGTTCCCCAATGCCAGTAGCAGACCTGCAAGCCAAGGGTTTTTTTAAGTATCTGTAGTAGAGGTAGGAATGCAGTTTGAATCTTGAGACCCTTGAAATCACGCCTTGAAGGCAAATAGCTTATCCTACTGCTGACCTGGTTTTTTTTTTTTTTTGCGGTACGCGGGCCTCTCACTGTTGTGGCCTCTCCCGTTGCGGAGCACAGGCTCCAGACGCACAGGCTCAGCGGCCACGGCTCAGGGGCCCAGCCGCTCCGCGGCACGTGGGATCTTCCCGGACCGGGGCACGACCCCGTGTCCCCTGCATCGGCAGGCGGACTCTCAACCACGGCGCCACCAGGGAAGCCCTGACCTGGTTTTTTAATGCCTGTGGAATCTGGTGGAAGACTCTTCGTCCAAGAGATGAACCAAGATCTTTTCAGTCACTTGGGAGTGATTAGCAAAGGCTGTGAATTCATAAATGACTTTCCACACAAATTGGTTTCTTTTCACATCTGTTTCCTCATCTGGGGACTTTTACTCTTTGCCTTTCTGGGGTAGAGAAAAATTCTCTCAGGTTGCGTTAGTACCCTGTGACACGGTCCATCCGTCTGCCTCTGACTTTAGCCCAAAATAAAATGGTCTGGACAGTCCCATGGTTACTCAGACTCTGCTCCTACTTCTATCCTTCTGGATGGCTGTTCTGAATAGAAGAGGCCTCAGAGCCTGCCCAGTCCTGTGGGGTCCCCTCAGCCTGCATAAAAGTGTGCCTGGAGGGCCAGGAAGTTCCCACTCCTGGGGCATCTGCAGCCAGCGGGGGAGGAGCAAGGGGATGAACCCCGCAGACTCCTTCCCTCTGGGGACAAATCTTGGAGGCCTTCTGTATGCTTCCTTGGAGGTCTCAAAGCAGAGGAGAGTAAGAATGATGATCTAGAGGCCAGGGGGACAAAGGGGTCCCCTTAATAAACAGCCACAAAAGGATCTAGCGGGGGTGGGGGGTGGGGGGTGTCAAGTAAGTCTGTAATCACGGTGAGCAAATAGATGATGTCTCCAGGATTCACCATCCTCCATTCATTTGTTCTGCACGCAGTTACTGAGTATCTACCTGTGCCAGGCACACACGTCAGGGGTTGGAGATATAAAGGTGATTAAACTAGGCAGAGTCCCCGCCTCCTGATACTCACTATCTAGCAAGAGAAACAGATGTTGACTTAATTATGGCACAAATAGATGCTCACTTGCCGTGGTGATCAGTACTGAGAGGAAGAGGCAGTCAGAGCTACGGGCGAATGTCATGGGTGGGTGACAATTCAGAGCAGCTTCTCTGAGGAAGAGGGGCTGAAGGATGGCTAGGTGTTAACTGGGCCCAGGGGAGGGAACAGCACTCCAAAAATCTAAATGACAGTCATTATTAGACTTTCACTAGGTCTCATTATTCACTGTGTTGATAATGAAGCACATGCTGTACTATCCCACAGCTGTATTTTTTAAACACTTTTATAACTATTTCAATGTAATTGCTTTCTTTGTATCCTATATATTTAGTTTTATATTTGAAAACATTATTCTGAGAAGAGGTCCATAGTGTCAGCAGATTGCCAGAATTTAAGAATTCTTGTTCTGGGTCAGGTGTTCAGACTCTAAGCATAATTTTGAGGGTGTTTCATACCCAAGAACCCCATTTATATTGTTCTACCTGGAGCCACAGTGTTGTAGCCACTAGATGGTGGAAAGCATGCTGGAGTAAGAGTCAGAAGGCCCATATTTATATCTGGATACTGCCTGTGGATAGCTGTGTGGCTTTGGGCAAGATATTACCCTCTCTGAACCTATGTGTCCTCATAGCAAATCTTAGGTAATAGAATTCCTGCCTCACCAGTTGTCATGAATAGAAATGGGACCATTTATGTGAAAACACCTGCACAGGTAGACCTTCCCTAAACATTTTTTGAATCTGATTCAAGGCCGTGGGCTCTTCAGCCCATTTGCATATGCAGACATCAGCTCGTAGGACTGACAAGAATACTTTTTTGTCTCCCTCCTGCTGGGACTTGGGGGGCCTGCCAGGAAGCTTGGGGATGGCTCTGACAGCGAGGTGCCAGGAGGAAACCTGCCTCCACTTCCAGCCCTGTCCCCACAGGTGAACCATGCTGAGCCAAAGGGTTCACAGGGATCAGCAGGAAAAGGGAAAACAATTTGTTTGGGGGCCCTAGAGTCAGATACTCAGCATGCTGGGCTGGTGGGGTTTTTCAGCTTTAATCAGCATCAAGTTGATCTCATTTTGAGAGATGCTAACACACCCAGGCTATCTACAGGTAGCTCCCTCCACCTGTTCCCTGCCCCTTCCCCTGCCCTCCCGAAGGCCAAGGGCACCAAGGTGCCTGGACTGCTGTTCTGGACCCACTTGTCAGCATTCTCCTCCATGCTTCCGCTGGGGGCAGTGGGCAGCAGAAATTGTGTTTTCTCTTTCAGTCTTGACAGGTTGGTTGGTTTTTTCTTCCTCCTCCCCCTTCTTTTGTTGAGCTGCATTTTTCTGAAAATGAATTTATTGTGACTGAAAGGACTGCAGACAGAGAACCCTGGAGACTGATTTCCCCCTATTTGTCCAAGGTATCAGCCTGGTGCTAGCAGGGACAAGGCATGTTCCTCCTTGCAGGGACCCACCAATGAGACCAGCCAGGCTCTGGAGTTAAATATCTTCTGTTCTCTGAGGGGCTCAAAGCACTTTAGAAACATGAGCTCATTTGGGGTCTGTTCTGACCTGGATTCAAAGTGCCCCATGATGCTCCCAGGGCACAGATGTCTAAGACAGCCCGCATTCCTGCTGAGGCCGTTCTGTCTGCCTAGAGTCAGAAAAATGGAGGCGTAAAGCCCAAGTTAGATGAGCCTATAATGAAAAGCAAACGCCCTGGAGGTTAGACGAGGGACTTTAAATTTGCCCGCCGGCCCCCAACCATGTCCTCCAGGCTTTGGTTTGTGCCTTAGCTGAAACAGAACACTTTCTTTTCAAAGGATCAGAAGAAATCATGAATATGAAAGCATGATGTGTTGCAAACAGTGGATACACAATAAATGTTAGTTGAGTCCAGAATGTCCAGAGTGATGCAGGCCAATGGGTTCAGTGCTTGTTGTATTGCCAAGGATGGACAGTCCCTTACATCCAACTCGCATTTCTCTTATTCTGGGTTATCTCTAAGGAATACTAGATTTATGTGGTGGATTACAGAGGGTCACAGGGTCCTTGAGATTCTTCCCATTGAGAGGTGGGGTCATTGGATCCCCATTGAATCTGGGCAGAACCTCTGGCTGCTTTGACCCGCAGGAAATGGTGGATGGAATGCTGTGTATTTCCTGGCCCAGCCCTTAAGAGACTACCTCTGCAAACACTCTCCCTGGAAGCCCTGCTCTAAAGAAGTCCAAGCTAACCACCTGGAAAGGTTATGGAGAAAGAGTGATGCTGGCCAGCCCCCAGCTCTCCCAGCCAAGCCAACCCAACCACAAGGAACATGAGTGAAACCGGCTTGGACCCTCTACTCTAGACCAACTGAATAACCCGGATACCATGTGGAGCAGAAGAGCCACTCATCCAAGCCCTGTCTGAATTCCTGACCCATGAATCAGGAGCTATAATACAGTTATTTTAAGTCTCTAAGTTTGGGGGTATTTTGCAGCACAACCATAAAAACCTCAATGCTACACGAGTTACGAAAAGTACCCGGGTCAGACCACCTTCCTCAAGAAGACACATATGTTAAAATTAAGTTAAAACAGGAATTGGGCAAAGTCTGTAAGTGCAGGACCTCCTGGAATTTGAGAAATGTGCCTGGATTGCAACTGGGAAGGGAAAGTTCTAGAGCGGTGGACGAGGTCCCTCCTCCTTTCACCTTTCCATATAGCAAAGATAATCGTTGTTATGTTTGAGGACATAGCTAAGTGCTTTATGGAATAGTAATACCATCAGCCAACCCTTACCGCGTGTCAGAAAGCCTTCTGGTACCTCACACGTATTGGCCATTTCTTCCTGACAGCAATTCCACGAGATAGCTCTCACTTTCGTCGCCATTTTACACTTGAGAAAACTGAGGAGCAGAGAAGTCAAGTATTTTCCAGGGTTACAAATTTAGAAGTACATTGTAATATTTAATTCTCCCATTAACCCTATTGTTGCTGTAACAGATTACCAGAAACTCTGTGGCTTAAAACAACACAAATGTACTGTCTTCTAGTTCTGGAGGTCAGAAACTCCAAATGGATCCCACTGGGCTAAAATCAAGGTGTCAGCAGGGCTGCCTGCCTTCTGGATGCTCTAGGGGAGAATGTGTCTCCTTGCCATTTCCAACTTCTAGGGGCCGCCTACACTCCTTCGTTCCTGGCCCCCTAATTTCATCTTCAAAGAAAACAATGACCAGGCAAGCCTTGCTCATACTGCATCATTCTCCCAGGAACTCTCCTGCCTCCCTGCTTCACTTATGAGGACCCTTGTGACTACATCAGGCCACCTGGATAACACAGGATAATCTCTCCATCTCAAGGTCAGCTGATGAGCGACCTTGCTTTCATCTACAATCTTAATCCCCTCCCCTTGCCGGGTAACGTAACATGTTTATGTGCTCCAGCAATAAAGACATGGACGTGTCTTTGGCGGGGAGGAGGGAGGGCTATTATTCTGCCTACCACACCCTATAAGATGGGAAAGGCTAGGTCTCCCTTTTATAAATGCGGGAGCTGAGGTTCATGGCAGCTCAATAATGTTTCCAAGGTCACACACACCAAATGTCACTTCACCTGAAAACTGTAGGGTCTCGGGCTAAAAAGCAGGAGTATTCTAGAAAAAGGCCAGGTAAGCCCCTTCCAAAAGCAGGGATGTTATTTGGAAGTGGACTAAACAAATCACCACGCCTTTCCACCAGCCCGTGGGAATACAGTTTTCTCTCAGCTTTACAGCAGTGAGAGCATTACTGGGGGTTTTCCCCCTGCCAGCTTCTCCAGCCTGAAAAAAAGAGAGAAATCTTGTCTAGGAAAGCCCCTCTGAGAGTGCTCACTTATCTGTCCCTGAGAATTGAAGAAACACCCTATCTCATCTCCAGGAAAGCCTTCCGATAATGAACTCTGTGATAAGGGGACTCCATTCACCGTGAAGCCACAAGTCGTTCCAGCACATCAACCCTGTCAGTCCCAAGGGAGATAAAGAGGGAATGTTTTGGAGCTCTTTCAAAATATTTTGTGCACCTCGGACCTAGAAAGCTCCAAATGTGTCCCACGTGGCACTTTGCTAGCCCTGCCTCGAATGCAAGGCTTGCTGTCCCGCACACGCGAGACATGGCAGCCAGCCAGACACCTGAGAGAGTGTCCTTTAATCCTCACCAAAACACCCCCGGGTAGCTGTTAACCTCTCTTAGTTTCCACATGTGCAGAATGGGGATAAGTCTGCTGTCGACAGCCAGTAAGTGGCAATAGGATGCGAACCCAGCTCTGTTTGGCCCCAACCCCATACCCTGGCTACTTTGCCTTCTGCCCCCAACCCTGCTTGCTCTGCCCGCTGAGCCTCTGCTCACAACTCGGTCTCCCAGGGACACCATCTGTCACTACACCTCCCATCCATCAGAACCTCTCATCTGCCCTTCCATCCCAACTCGCCCACCAAGAAGCCTGCCCTACTTTCTCCTACTTGGTTCCCTCCTTTGGTCAAAATCCTCTCTCTACCTCTTCAAGTGCGGTAGCCCGTGGCTATGTGTCTTTATTCATCTTTCTCCCTGGGTTTGAGTCATTATCCCAGGAGAGGTTGTGAGCACAACTGGGACAGAGTCCATCCCTTACACAGGATTTCCCTTGAGTTCATCATAGACCCACCAGGAGATGAGGGGCACAGGTGTTTGATAAGGGTAGCCTGATCTTCAGATTGACCTACTTTATCTTCAGAACATCTTGGTTATTATTTAAAGAAGCTTACTATAAAGTTTCATTCAAAAAGTTAAGGCGCTTGCTGTACACCTGAAACTAACGTAACATTGTAACTAATTTTTTTTTAAAAAAGAAAGTTAAAGAGCACATGTAGCACCCACAGCCGATTCATTGCTGGATTCAACCTCAACCTCAGGGATCCTGGCTCCCACTACTGCAGTGTCCCCTCTCCCCACCCCGGGCCAGGTGCAATCCTTTTCTTAAAGAAATTTGCCACGCAAATAAAATGGGACAGGGATTTTTTTTTTGTATGTTTTGTTCGTGGGTGGGGCCCCAGCGCTTGGAACGGTGCCTGGTACAAATATTGCATGAATGAATGAAAATTGTGGAAAAATATTTTGAATACAGATTTCAGATGCGTCCCTTAATTAGCTATTACTTAGATGATTAGCCCTCATCAAATGGAAACCAGATGTTTTGGACCCGAAACAAGTGCAGAGTCCAACTCTGAATGTTTGGAGTGGGGTCTGGATGATGATATTATTAACACCCTTCCTGGATAATTCTAATACATTAGAGAAATGCAAATCAAAACTACAATGAGGTATCACCACACACCAGTCAGAATGGCCATCATCAAAAAATCTACAAACAATAAATGCTGTAGAGAGTGTGGAGAAAAGTGAATCCTCCTACACTGTTGGTGGGAATTTAAGTTGGTACAACCATTATGGAGAACAGTGTGGAAGTTCCTTTAAAAAGTAAAAATAGAACTACCATATGATCCAGCAATCGCACTCCTGGGCATATATCTGGAGAAAGCCATAATTCGAAAGGATATGTGCACCCCAGTGTTTACTGCAGCACTATTCACAGTAACCAAGACATGGGAGCAACCTAAATGTCCATTGACAAGGAATGGATAAAGAAGGTGTGGTACATATATACAATGGACTATTAACTCGGCCATAAAAAAAGAATGAAATAATGCCATTTGCAGCAACATGGATGGACGTAGAGATTACCATACCAAGTGAAGGAAGTCAGAGAAAGACAAATATCATATGATATTGTTTATATGTGGAATCTAAAAAAAAATGGTACAAATGAACTTATTTACGGAACAGAAATGGAGCCACAAATGTAGAAAACATACTTATGGTATCCAAGCGCAGAAGGTGGGGAAGGATACATTGGGAGATTGGGATTAACAGTAGTACACACCACTATATTTAAAATAGATAACTAATAAGGACCTACTGTGTAGCACAGGGAACTCTACTCAATGCTCTGTCGTGACCTATACGGGAAAAGGATCTAAAAAAGAGTGGATATATGTATATGTATAACTGATTCATTTTGCTGTACACCTGAAAATAACACAACATTGTAAGTCAACTCCAATTAAAAAAATTAAGTACTCCATTAAAAAAAAAAAAAAAAAAAAAAAGAAAAGAACCACTGCTTTATAGCAGAATTGTTCATTGTTGCTTCTGAACCTGGCGAAGGGCTCTAAGTTATATTGATAAGTTGTCTGCAGGTAAAATCCTTTTGACAGGCAGAGAGGTTGGCCAAAGTTTCCCTTTCACCATTACTCAGAGAGGTGTATGGAGGGCCGTATCCTCCAGTCAGTCTTCCAAAGTCTGGCCTGAGCCCCACCCAAAGGACCCTGCACATAGTAACTGTGGGAGGAGACCCGCTGAGATGCTCTGATTGGGAGGCTGCCGGGAAGAACCATCCATCAGTTCTGCTGGTGACAACGGCAGGATGCAGTAGCGCCCGCGGTGGGCCTGCCCACTCCGCTCGTCCACACCTCATCACACCTGAGAAATTGACATCCTGTTGTTTTGTTTTGACACGCTGGGTGGAGCCACGTCAGATAGTTGCTTCCTGTATTTGTCCTCTTCATGTTGCCTTCAGCAGCACACGGGGATGGACCTGCCCTCAGAAAGCTCTCATGCCCCTCAGCCTGGGAGAGGGTGGTGTACCCTGAGAGCCACCCCCAGGGGCAGGAGGAGCCTGGCAGACTAGTCCAGCACCCCAGGCTGCCTGGCAAGCTAGGGACCCCATGTTTTCTGCCACCCTTCTGTTGACGTCATCTCCTTGGGGCCCCGCCTGTCCTTCCACCAGGCTTGTGGGGGAGTAGATACCTAAAGCTGCCCACATGTCCTTACCAGGTACATGCCTTTTCCTGCTCCTTTTCCCCTGGCCCACCATGTAAGCTCAGCACAGTTCCGTAAAATGTACTGGGTGTTCACATGGCCCAGGCCCTGGGCCAGGGCAGGGATGTGGGGGATACATTCCCTGCCATTGGAGGGTTCAGCATCTAATGATGTCTTGCATTCAAGGAAGTTGAATGACTGTAAAAATCCCTGCAGAATTTGGGGACCAGAGACCAAGTAAATGGACTCTAGGTGGAGGCAGGTCTGGAGTCAACAGTTACAATCACTTTGTAGTCTATATAATTGGGGGAATCCTGATAATCAGCAAGGATATCCCTGCAGTATTTCCTAAGCCTCCACATAAGGATCTCTCTCTCTCTCTGTCTCTCTCTCTCTCTCTCTCTCTCTCTCATACATACACACACACACACACACACACACACACCAATTTCTACTTTAAACAACATGTATAGTAAAGTGGAATGGTTAACATGTTATTGTCATCCTGTAGCATTCTGGGTGCTTTGTATACATACTTTTATTTAATATATGCAATAACTCTGTGAGAGATATGGCATTGTAATTAGGCGAGAAAATTGAGGCTCAGAGAGAGGTTAGGGAACTTGCCCCAAATCACACAGCTTGTATATGACAGAGGCAGAATTCAAGTGTCTGCCTTACTCCCAAGCTTGTTAAGCACCTCGAACTCTGCCACATGGCCTCCCTACAGACACGTATTTGCTTCACTGTTCACCCTTCCTAAGTCATTATTTGCCTTTTTCATGAACCAGAAGCAGTTGCAAAGGGCTGGCCTATCGTCTGTGCCTCTCCTTCCCACTGGAGGCCCCTGGCCACGTCCCCAACTGTGAACACATTTCGCGTGGCATGAGGCTGACTGCTCCCCTGCCGTGCGGTGCGCCTGGCCTAGACTCGCCTCACAAGCTGATTTTGAATAGATGCTCTCGCCCACCTGAGCGCCGCGTGCCAGGTGTCTGCTAGGTCTCAGCATCCTCGAAAGGTTCCTAATACTCCCGACAAGATTGAGCCGCACTTCTGTAGAGCGTAGTGACCCTCCTAATAAGCTTGGGCTCTTTGGAGGCTCTTCTGCTGAAGCCACTGATTAGAGAGCTGACTGGCCCACCTGAGGCATTGGTGAAGAGAAGCCCCCAGAGCCAAACAGAAGGGTCGCTGAGATCTAGAGTCTGTACTCTTGGACTGTTAGGAGTGAGCAAGTCAGAGCTTCTTCCCCATGGGTTACCAGTGGGTCAGCACAGTGACCCCTCAGCCCTCAGATCAGGGTGGAGCTGGGGCAGCCAGATCCCCAGGGAGTCAAATCCAGATTTGAGCCCATCACCAGTTTATTCCATGCACCATAAAGATATTATCATTTGCTCTGTGTGTCACGAACAAGTTTGGGGAGCTCAGTGGAGCGTCCTGATCCCTTTGACACGTGACACTGGGTCAGACTGGTCTTCTGTATGTGACTTGATGAGTGTCATTTTGCTTTCCCTTAGACCAGAAGGATGAGAAAGCAAGGCATCCCCTTCCGGTCAGAGTTGGGGGGCGAGGTAACTGAGATAAAAGATCCTATGATAAGACATCAGAGACTTGGTCATGTGGATGTGTAATTGGTCAGAGGAGTGGCAGGAATGGCCCATCTCTCCGTCTGGCCCTTCCCATCAGCACAGGAAAGAGCAGCATTGTTATTCCATCCTCTTTGCCTCTGGAGACTGGGAGGCAGATGCCCTTGGTCACCTGCAGCCCTCGTCCAGCAATGGCATCTAAGTCACCATAAGCTTTTTTTTTTTTTTTTTTGCGGTACGCGGGCCTCTCAATGTTGTGGCCTCTCCCGTTGCAGAGCACAGGCTCCAGACGCGCAGACCCAGCGGCCATGGCTCACGGGCCCAGCCGCTCCGCGGCACGTGGGATCCTCCCGGACCGGGGCACGAACCCGCGTCCCCTGCATCGGCAGGCGGACTCTCAACCACTGCACCGCCAGGGAAGCCCCACCATAAGCTTTTGCTAACTGGTTCTGCCATGGCCACTGCCCTCAGCACGCTGCATCCTCCCTCTTTGGAAAACGATTCTGACTCAGAAAATCTGCATTTCTTTCCTTTATACTTGACAGTTGCAAAAGTAAACATCTGCAACACAGTGTGCGCTGTTTACCCTCTGGTCTTAGATGGGCTGCTTATACACTTGGCTTTTTTGCTGTGTATCGATGGCCCAGCTGTTTAGATTTTTTTTCCTTTTCTGTTAATTTCAGTAGAGTTGGCTTTTTCCTGTTTGGTCTTTTTTCCCTGCACTCCTACGATTACATGCTCTTTTCCTGGGCCCTGTTTTTAATGCAGCAGGTTCTCCCTTTCATCGTGTAACATGCTCCCTGTAACTGCTTTTGATTGTGCCCAGTGTAAATACACTTGCTTAACGAGGCTCTGCTCAGCTGCTCCTCTAGGTGCCAAGTGTATGATTAGAAGGAATGCTGTGCTTGTGCCATTTCTGCATGCCTTTATCAATAAATCACTTATTTCTCTTCTCTGAGTTTGTTTCCTGGACAATTATTGATTGTGGTGAGCCTCCCACAGCTCCCAGAGTAGCTCTGGTCTGGAACAACATGGCAAGCAGGCCTTGGAGCAGACAAGAGCCTGACATTTTGCTTCTGCTGACCTCCCAGCTGGGGTGGAAGAGGGGTGGGTAAAAGGGAGAAGATTGACAAGCAGCCCTGAAACTTTGTGAGCACTTGGAAAATCGCTGCTTTGGAGATTTGTACTTGGATCTGACCTTAACATTCAGCATTAGGGATTATAAATGAAAACATAGCCAGAACTTTCTTTTTCCCCCGTGGGTCTCCAACTGTACAATTCTAAGTGGTTCTAACACACTTAATTCAGAACTGAGGCAATGAATCCAGAGCAGACAGATGAAACCTGCCTTCAGCCCAATTCTAAATCCAGTGGCCATTATAATCCTGTCGGCTTGTCAAACAGTGGATTTCTCACTGTACCTCAGGAAATGTAAACTCAAAAAGAAGTCTTGCAACTACAGATTATCATACTAAGTGAAGCAAGTCAGAAAGAGAAAGACAAATACCATATGATATCACTTATATGTGGAATCTAAAATATGACACAAATGAACCTGTTTACAACACAGAAACAGACTTACAGACATAGAGATCAGACTTGTGGTTGCCAAGGGGGTGGGGGAGTAGGGGAGGGATGGACTGGGAGTTTGGGGTTGGTAGATACAAACTATTACATTTAGAATAGATAAACAACAAGGTCCTACTGTACAGCACAGGGAATTTTATTCAATATCCTGGGATAAACCATAATGGAAAAGAATACAAAAACTATATATATATCTGTATCACCGAGTCACTTTGCTGTACAGTAGAAATTACCACAACATTGTAAATCACCTCTACTTCAATAAAAAGTAAATTAAAATATACTTTTTTTAATCTTTAAAAAAGAAGTCTTGGGCTTCCCTGGTGGCGCCGTGGTTGAGAGTCCGCCTGCCGATGCAGGGGACGCGGGTTCGTGCCCCGGTCCGGGAAGATCCCACGTGCCGCGGAGCGGCTGGGCCCGTGAGCCGTGGCCGCTAAGCCTGCGCGTCCGGAGCCTGTGCTCCGCAACGGGAGAAGCCACAGCAGTGAGAGGCCCGCGCACCGCAAAAAAAAAAAAAAAAAAAAAAAAAAAAAAATAGAAGTCTTCCCCCCAAAAGGGGAAAAACAATTTTCCTCTTGTCTGTGAAATTTTAGGATAACTGAACTGACATACCTTTGAATGATAATAAGTACTGTTCTTATTTGTTATTTACCTACTTTCTAATTTTAACACATAGCACTAGTGATAATTACCAAATTCTATATTTATAGAAAGCTGACTCTTTCTTAAGAATCCAATGGGGCAGTTATCTCCATACTGTATGTGCTGTTTCTCTATAAATGTTGAAGATTCAATAATTACCACTGGAACTTGCTGTGGCATTTCGAATACGGATACATAATAAGGAAGGAGGTCATTTCTTCATTAATATTCGAAACACACACTAATTCCTGCTCTTCTCTGGTGGATGAGCTCAGCTCTGGGTTTTGTAAGAACTTTACATAAGCCAGTTTAAAACTCTGTTATCATGTGGCTTTTACTTATTGAGTGTTGCTAAGTGCTGTAATAAAGGGAAAAGAGAACAAGAAGTATATCTTATACTAAAAATAAAAGCTCCCACTATTATTATGTATCGGGTATGGTGTGGCTTCAAATCTGTCTTCTTCACTCTCTCAATACCTGTACAAAAAAGGCATTATCCTTCCCCCATGTTACAGAGCGGTCAGTTGAGGGTTCAGAGAAGTTAGTCTTGTGCCTGAGGTCACACTGAGGAGTGAGAGCCAAGAACAGAAGCAGGACCGTCTGGTTCCACAGCCTGGTTCCTTCCACCCGGTCACTGTGGTGGCTGAGCTGGAATCTTGGTGACCCCAGACTTTTCAGTGGGGAAATAAAGTGTGTCGAGGGTTGTTCTGGAAATGAGCTCAGAAGGGCTACTTGCTCCTATGATCCTAGAGAAGCACAATGAATGTATAAACCAGAACCTTCCGTTATCTGTCTCAAGTAAGCCATCACCATAAGAGCCGACCTCCAGAGCCAAAAGAAGGGATCAGCAGGTTTAGGTACTTCCGTGTCTGTGATTAATCCTCTAAATTTAGGGTAAATTGCAGGAAGGTAACCTAAAAGAACTTATTTTTGTTTTGGTTTGTTTTGGCTGTGTTTTCTCACTTTGTAGATTTTGAATAAGAAGCTTTGAGTGAAGGACCCCATTCACTGACTCATTACTGTGACCTGTTTGCTTGAAAGTCATCGTAGATCTAAACCTCAATACAAATGATCTAAGCTCGTGAGTCCTAATGGCAAAAGGGTTCATGCTAGTCAAGGCGCTTATGAAGATATTAAGGCTAAGTGAACAAGGGAATTCGTTCTTCAGTCGCTCTTTGGGCAGAATTCCCACTCACTGCAGTGAAAGTCAAGTGGGCCAAATCTCAAGGTAATATTTTGGTCCAAAATACTTACAGCTTTTAAACTGAAAATATCGTCTTGGCAGTGTGAATGTGTGGGAAGGAGATAGATGAGGGACTGCCTAAGGAGAAGCTAGCAACAGGGATCAGAGATGGATCAGAGATTCCACCAATTTACTTGCTTCATGCACAGGTGGTGAGAGGTGCTTTGGACTAATGAACATGTCTTTAATGATTTTGAAGTGAATGCCAAAGCCTTGTTAATGCTCCAGCCACAAAGGGAAACAAGGCTGCACATGCCTTCATCTCCCTGAATCCTGGGTATCTGAAGGCACAGTCCTTGGATCAAGTTATTTTCAGCTCAAATCCACTGCTGAATTATTTTCTCTAGATAGCTACCGCCCCCTTAAAATCTTGCAGTGATTACAGAGAGGCACGTCCTATTTCGATGATGGAAGCCAGTTTACGGGTCTGAACTGGGGAAAACAGGGCCTGACGCAGAGTGAGCTGTAGCTAATGAAATGGAGGAACAGGCATCATTGCTCGATCTGCCCGTCATGTTGTGCTGTGCAGTTCCATCTGGCCGTGGACTCCCGCTTCCCATGTGAGTGAGGTGAGCAGGCTCCCAAGGCCCCTATCCCCAGGACAGCGCCATGCTCTCGGACAGGTGAATGGAGATGGTTCACACAGGGTCTGAGAGACAGCGCCCAGCCCAGAATGTGGACTACAGTCGAGCTTGATGGAAATGCAGGTACTGATTGCTTGAGCCTGGGTCTCAGAGAAATAGTAGCTGCTCATCCCAATGAAAAGAACCTGAATTTCCAACACAGAGGCTCAAAGTCCAAGCAAACTAAGAAAGCTTAATTACTAACAATTTCCTCTCATCAGTAACCCACACAGTTTGGAGTCTAGTCATCAAATAGTCACTAGTTATATACAAATAGATAAAACAGCAAGGACCTACTGTATGGCCCAGGGAACTATAGTCAGTATCTTGTAATAACGTATAATGGGAAAGAATCTGAAAAAGAATATATGCATACATATATACATATATATGTACGTATAACTGAATCACTTTGCTGTACACCTAAGACTAACACAATGTTGTAAATTAATAATACTTAAATTTAAAAAGTGGTTATAAAAACTAGTCACTAGCATTTGTGACGTGTGTACCATGTGCTGAGTACTGGAGATGCATCTCCAGTACTTGTGGACGTGTTGTCTTACCTTTCTAGATACCTTGTTCTGTCCACTAGATAGCATTCAATGTGGATGCTGTCAGAGCTCATCAAGAAGTGCTGTCATAAAGTATGAACACATTCCCGAGGAGCTCTGCTGCCTAGACCAGAAGTGCTTGGCCTGGACAGCCTGCCCCATCACTGCCCACCCCCCCCTACATTCCTCGCCACTGTCACCATCAGCTGCATCTTCAAAACAATGTGAACGAGAGCCTACTGTATACACAGCTCTGTCATAAATGCCCCGAGTACCCAAGTAGGAGAGTAAAGGTCTTTGGTCTTCTGTTTCTTATGATCGCAATAGAAAGAATAGGTTAAGTGGTAGAAAATAGCAAACTGTTTGCTTAATAGGTAGAATCTATTATATCTTGACATCAAGGTGAATTGTTTTCAAACGGGAATCAAGTTTAAAAATTCTCCAATCCTGGGACTTCCGTGGTGGCGCAGCGGTTAAGAATCTGCCTGCCGATGCAGAGGACACAGGTTCGATCCCCGGTCCGGGAAGATCCCACATGCCGCGGAGCAGCTAAGCCTGTGCACCACAACTACTGAGCCTGCGCTCTAGAACCACAACTGCTGAAGCCCGTGCGCCTAGAGCCCATGCCTCCGCAACAAGAGAAGCAACCACAGTGAGAAGCCCACGCACCGCAACAAAGAGTAGTCCCCACTCGCCACAGCTACGAAGACCCAACACGGCCAAAAATAAAAGTAAATAAATACATTTATTATTTTTTTTTAAGTTAAAAAAAAAAATTCTCCAGTCCTAAAAGTGCCGTAACCTTCTCAGTGAAAATAGACGGTCTGTGACGTGTCAGTATCAGTGCTGGAGGAGTGGGAGGGCTGGATTCAGAAATACTCTGACTGTAAGTTAATGTTTTGAGGACTTGGTCTGATTTGTTTTAGTCTTAGAGAAGTCCATTGCTAACGTGGAATGCTATAAAAGAAGGCATAGCTGTCGCTGGCACTGTTCCTGCCTAATGCACACTGGCCCCCATTCATTCACTTGTTTGTCCATCCATCCAAACAGTCAACAGCTACTTATTGAGAATTCTTCATGTGTCAGGCCCTTTGTAAGGTTCTAGGGACACAGCAAGAAATAATTCAGATACAGTGCCCCTACCCTTAACAAGATAGCAACCACGTGGAAAATTCAGAGAAGAGCCACATGACTCCATAGCCAAGTCATTTGGTTTCTGGGTCAAAGTTTTCCCCGGAGAAGGAAGATGATGGGAGGGAGGGGAGGAGAGTGCTGAGGAGGACCTCCTTGAGAAGAGCAGCCTTCTTAGAAGAGGAGGAAAGAGGAAATTGCGAACGTGAATGGGCCCTGGTGATGCACCAGGCGTGGAGTTGCTTGTGCTGGCTTCTCAGAGCCTGGTCACAGCAAGAGCTTAGAATCGGGGATTTAACACTCCCGTTGGTCCCTCAGCACATGCCCAGGGTTGCCGGCTGAGCAGGTAGAGAGACTAGGTGGCCGATGGAAGGGAGCAGATGGGGTTTGTCAAACGGGCTGCACAGCTCGTTAGCGAGCTCCCTCCTCCCTGAGCACACTCCAACGTTCACCCAAACACCTGCAGCTGTCTGGGAGACAGCTCAGAGCTGGGGGGCTTCAGACAACCTCCAGAAGAGCATCACACTCTCAGGGTTGCAGCCAGGACCGCAACAAAAGGTGGCAACTACTCTCGCCTGCTCAGCCTCCCTGATTAATTCGGTATTTCCGACTCAGTAGCCCATGAGGTCTTCATCTCTTTCAGTTACTCCTCCAAACAGATGTCCATTTTATGAACCATTCCTGAGCCTTGCCTTGGGAGCCAATTCCCCTCCTCCACATGAATGCCTCTGGCTTCAACCAGTTTCCAGAATGTTGCCAGTGCCCAGGTACAGGGCTGAGCGCAGAGAAGGTCTCTGGGCTGATCGTTTTTGCCTTGCGGTTCCATGCTCCCATTTATGGGATGTTTGCAAGAGACTTAACCTAAGGAGAAAAAACACGTTACAGCTTGGAAACGTACGGAAACCAAAGATTCTGGAGGGACCCTGTGGGACTTGAGGGCTTACACAAAATGTTTTTAAAGTGCTGTCCAGAAAGAAGGCCCCCTGGAAAGTCCTCACATGTCTTCAGGAAGCTAGTATATGGTCATCAGAGCCGTGTGCAGCGGCTGTAATTTTTGACAACATAACAAGGAACTTATCGCTGTTGCTGCATATTCCTAGGATCCTTGCTTGCTGGAGAGGCGTGAATAGGAGATTTATTTTGTATTGTTAGACTGTCAAGGCACTCTAGAGCAACAACTTTTAAATGGTAACTTCCCAAGCTTACAGGAGTTGTGAATTACACGCTTTTAGTCCAGTGTACTTGAGGGGCTGACAGCTCTCGCCTCCCCGCTCATCCTTAACTCGGTGCCCTGTATGATCAGTGACTGAACACGCTACCCTTCCCAAACCCAATGGGACCATTATGAAGAATGACAGAAATCTATTTAGGCATGAAGCGAGCTGAGGCAACTGACGTGTCATCGCAGAAAGAGAACTGTTTCACACCTCGGCCCCCGAGGGCCCGAGGAAAGCCTTCTTTGCCAAAATTGAGACCATCTCGAATTAGCTGAATGTGAGAAAGGATTCCGAGGTTGGGTGGGGGAGGGAGGGAGGGATGTGCAATGAGATGGGACACAGTTTCAGGGAAGTTTTGTCAAATCTTCCACCTTAGCAGCCACTTAGTCTTGGGGGCTGCCCAGCCGCTCCCTAGAAGCGTGCGTGATAGCAAAGCTTTGTACAGGGCAGCACCCGATGTGCTTTGACCTTGACCTCTAAGCAGCTGATGACCTCTGTGGACCCTCCAACCTCTCCAGTTAGCATAGAGGGATTGAGTTAACGAACAAGTCTCTTGAATGGGGTTACTAACTGATGATCAGTCTGAAGACACTGAATGCAGCAATTTCAGTTTCTACTCCTGCCTCACCCTTTTCTTTGCATCCAAATAGCACTTAGAGCTCTCCTTATTCCACAGGCAACTGAGGTTACTGAAGTGTCTCTCTCCCCATCTGCCCACTGCATTATACAATCCTTTGAGGGCAGGGTCAGTGCCTTATTGGTTGTCTTCTGTGTCACCCAACACACTCGGCACTTAGTATGCACGTAAATAAATGGTCATTGAATTAATCAGGGTCTCAGCTGATCATAAGGCCATCATCCCCCTTGATCATGCCCCTTCTTGAGCCCAGAGGAGGTGGTGTTTTCCCCTCAGCCTCCTGCCTAATTTCATTTGCTCCTGGGGCCCGTGAGTCAGGGCTTGTTTTCCAGATTGGGTGAGCCTCTTCTCTCCACTGCCCCTTAATGAAGGTTCTGCTGAAGCCAAGGGCTCATGTTGTGAGACTGTTCCTGGTTTACTCCTGCCTGCCGAGTTTGGGTTTATTATTAGAGGCGAGTTCGGGTTTATTATTAGAGGCCTGTACGTAAGAGCTGGCTCCTTGCCTGTTTTTTTGTTTTTTGGGTTTTTTTTTTTTTTCCTAAGGCAGCTAAAAACAGAATAGTTGCATTTGTTTTGAGGGGGGGCAAAGAACAAGAGATTTTGCAAACAGTTATAAAAAAAAAAAAAAAAGCCGAATTGGTCCATTTTGGAATCTCCCGACCTTGACGGTGTCCCTCTAATGCTCTATAAACATTTGTTTGGGGTATTTAGTAAGCTGCCAGCTGACAAATGGCAGAACTTTTTGCAAGAGCCCCTTATCTTTTCTAGAACCACTGAGATGGCAAAATATATTCTCTGTCTCCACAATTCACTCTCTATTTGCATGTGGAAATTGGAAAGCAAGTTGTTTTTCTTCGTTTGCATGACAAAACTCAGACCCCAAAATACAATTCAGCATTTAATTTGAGCTAGTTAGTGAGTGCAAAAAAGGACCTCAGCCCCCGGTTGGCTCCCTTTTGCTGCTGCTGTTTCTGCTGTTACGATTGAAACTGATGTATAACGCTGAGAACATAAAATACCTCCTTGGGCAGTGCTGCAGTGAACCTGGGGAGTCGTCTGCCTCAGGAGGTCACGGGGGAAAAAACAAACCCCATGAAAAACTGCCTTTATTTTAAGGCCTGAATAACCCGGTTTCAATTTGGTAGAGGCCTCCCCCCCCAGCATGAGAAGGGGGCCACTCAGCCCTGGGCAAGGCCGGAGTTGCTAGAATGACCCCTTGGAGGCAGCCCCTGATCACAGCTTGCCAAAAGCGGATCATGAGAAAGAACTTAGGACGGGTAATGTTTAAATAAGCGCTCTTCTTGGCTAATGACTGCCCCGCGGCCAAGGACAGTGGTGCTCTGTTCCTTTCCCCTCCCAGCCTCCAGAGGGAGCTCCTTCAGCCAAACTGCAGGCAACTGTTCCTGCCCCAGGGCAGTAGCTGCTCCCTGCTGCTTGCAAGGAAGGAGCAGAGGGCAAGCCTTAGAGGGCACTTGCAGTCTGCAGCGAACCCTCTTCACTCTCCTTGGGACATTCACCCACTCCACCCGTATCCAGTGCTGGCTGTGGAGATGAGCACCGTGCCAGGCACTGAGGGACGCAGATAGCCTATAATGGAAACAATCTGATTCTCTTACTCAATCAGTTTGCTGTACACTTGAAACTAACACAACATTGTAAATTCACTATACCTCAATAAAAAAATTAAAAAAACTTACCAGAAAAATAAAAAAGAGGGTCCACTCCATGCCCTCGGGGTCCAATGAGGGAGGCAGGACAATGAACAGGCACTTATAATGCCAAGCGAGTCCGTGCAGTGAAACTTTGGAATCAGAAATTGGGTCAGATTCTGACTCTGACATCCAGAGGTTCTGTGTCCTTGGGCAGGCTACTCACACTCCCTAACTTGGGTTTCCTTTCATCATCTTCCCCTAGGAGTGCGATGAGCATTATATAAGACAATATATGTGAACCATCGAATAGTGTGGTACTAAGTGCTGAAGTAGTCATGTCTGTCCCAATAAAGAACAACCTCCAAAGAGGAGTCCCGACCTGTATCGCAGAGCAGACATGTGGAATAACCTCAAAAGCCTTCTAGAAATGCTTAAAAGACCACTTTTCAAAATTCAGGTGATAGGTGAGGGGAAAAGACATTCCAGGCAGTAGAAGTGACAAGTTCAAAGACCTGAAGATGAGAAAGAGCAGAGCATCATTGGGTACCTGCGGGTGGTTTCATGTGAGGACCCATTCGGCAAAGCTGGTGTTAGCTGTCATGGTGGGTACGGGTCCCAGGGGGGTTCGGGATGACTTTTTTTAAGTGTTGAATTGAAATGCATTTAAAAATTTTTTATAGTAATATATGTATGAGTGGTGAAACGTATAGCTAATGAGAAGCTCTCAAACACTAAAGGCTGAGGGTAAGTCTGAGGGCTGCCTGCCAGTTAGAGCATCTGTTTCCTGCAGAGAGGGGGAGACAGGGCTGGACAGTCTCATTTACCAGAACTATCCCTTCTCCTAACATCCTTCCCACCACATGGAAGTGCAACCGTAATTCACCTGGGTGATCTGATGATTCTCTGTGTTGAGTTCCAAAATTTCAGCGTGAGAAGTTCCCTCATTAAATGAGAAGTGTAGGGTGTTATCAGGGGGGGTCTGATAGAAGAACTAAAACTCTGGCAGGGAGTAGGGTCTGAGCCCTCCACCCATCTACTTTCTCATACTGTATCCCGCTCCCGAACATGCCTGTGTACTGGACTCTCTCTAGGTCTCAGAGACACCCCCTCTGCAGAAAGCAACATGGTTAATATCTGATCCTCACCTAATAATACTGCAGGCAGACCTCAGGTATTTCAGGCTCGGTTCCAGACCACCCCAATAAAGCAAATAGCACAATAAAGCAAGTCACAGCAATTTTCTGGTTTCCCAGTGTATAGAAGTTATGTTCACTATACTGTAGTCTATTAAATGTGAAATAGCATTATGTCTAAAAAAACATGGCACATACCTTAATTAAATAATACTTTATTGCTAAGAAATGCTAATAACCATCATCTGAGTCTTCAGCAAGTAGTGGAAGTAACAGCAAAGATCACTGATCGCAGATCACCATACCAAATATGTTAATAATGAAAAAATTTTGAAATTTTGTGAGAATGACCAAAATGTGACACAGAGACACAAAGTGAGCAAATGCTTTTGGACAAATGGTGCCATTAGGCTTGTTAGACGTACAGTTGCCATAAACCTTCCATTTGTAGAAAAACGCATTATCTGTGAAGCACAATAAAATGAGTTATGCCCGCATTCTTATCCCTAACTCATAAGTTAGAAGTCGAAGGCGTAGCAGAGGTCATATAACTTGCCTGAAGTTATCCATAGCAAGTATGCCATGGAACTGGGGGGCGGTACTCCAAAGCCCAGGAAAAGTGACCACTGTACTGAGTTCCATCTCTGGCTGAATAAAAGGACTTTTGTGATTACTATTTGAGCTTCCTGTCATGGAATAATAAAATCTTAGGACTGGAAAGGACTTATTCTCCTACACCCGCCCCCTCCCCCCCCTCCC